>OY720636.1:79149701-79270178 GCA_963169105.1 Ceriagrion tenellum | reverse complement strand
ATTGGGGTCGATAGAGAGGGAATTACATCATTAAACTGCAACCTGACAACCGAAATACCAGCCACATTGGTTATCCCTGCTCTCTCCTTACATTTCTATGGACATCTCGACGGAATGGACGAATTAGCGAATGTAAAGCAAGTATATACACCATCAGTTTGAAATTGAAGACAAGTAACCATTGAAACATACATTGGTTACTTAGTACTTAGGATTCCTTACGATATCGCTGTAGTTTTCACCGGGGACTGCGATTATTATTTTGTTAATAAGTAAAATTATATATTTCAAGGGAATGCAATGTAAAGAACTGAGCAGATGCTGATCATTAGCAAGTTATCGATGGGAATCATCGCACATTAGCAAAATTAGTGCATCAACCCGTGAGCGATGATGAAAAATCGGGGTAAACAAAGATGGAGGATAGGCCACGCCCACATTACGGCTTCGAGCATAGGCCGCATTGGCAAGAGCCCTATCCATCTACCTCGTGATCAAGACTTATAAGCAAGTAAATTAGCGACCAAGTGGACTCCAGCGTTATTAAGCAATCATTGGTAGAATCGGCCATTTCATATCAAATACAAAGAATTAATCAAAAATACAAAGTAAGAACACTAGGTGTGACAAGTTTAAACGCTACCATTTCCTTGAGCTTTACATCCTGGTGCATTCACAAATAACAACAAACGACAATTCACAGTCCAATAGTGAAAACCTCAGCTTAAAAGATTATATAATATGCCATGGTCCCATGAGCCTAACCGGTTAACACTATTAAAACACCTAAAAAAATATTTACCTAAGATTTTCATTATGGAACAGATACGGCCAGCACCCCTCATCAACGTCGCCAACATGCTGGTGGCACGAGTACCACAAAAAATATTCAGTTCGCTGTGTTCCGCAAGCATTGAGCAATTTATTTGACCTAAGAGTGATTAATCGTGACACTACAAGGTTCAACAAACAAAATGACGCAGATATAAGCGATTGCATGTTTCATTCCGTAGAGTTAGGATATTCTACATCTAGTACCCTTCAGAAAACTTTAATTTATTGATATTTATCAAATAACCTGTATTTACATACATCCCAGCGAGCCGTCGCATAGGAGTGTGGCGGGGGATGTTAGGACACCAGCCGTGTAAATATGTGCAGGATAAGGTGAATGTAAGGCGATGAAATGTGACATGTATTATATCAAACCCTATAAAATCTGTTTAACACCATATGTTCGCTCGTAGCGGTTTTTAGAGGCTTTTCTTTGTATTTTATTTATTTTATTGGTTACATCTTTCTGACCAGAGTCCCAAATACTCGCGGCGTATTCGAAGTGTGGCATAACCAGTGCGAAGTGACATCTCTCTTTTACTTTTTCATCCTAAGACCCTCCTATTATACGCTTAAAAAAACCTAGTTTCTTTAATGCTGTTCCGCATATGTTTTGTACGTGTTTTCCCCACGATAAATCAGAAGTTCAGGTAATTCCAAAATATTTAACTGTATGTGAAGATTTTATGTTTACCCCACCGACAAAGATAGTTTTGACATACTTTAATTGCCGATTTCGTTCGATTACCAAATTTACTTATCAAGAATGGCTAGGTTGAAAAGTGCCTTACTGGGTAGACGGACGGTATTTCTTCTCTTCAGCCAAGAAGCTAAGGGCTAAGACGATACGGGAAGCTAAGACCTTGCAGGCAATTGAGATAATGGCAAGACAAATGAGACAAGGATGAAACCCAATCGAGTGCACACGACACACAAGGCAAATGAGTCGCAGAATGTACAAGCAGTCTTCTTCCTGAACTAAAGTTGGCAGAAATGCTATCCGGCCCGGGTTTCGGAAATGAAGGGATGAGACCAACAGTTAATTCCATGGGCGGTTGTCTTCCATCACATCTTTGCAATCACAAGAAAGACTTCCGAGCAAGGCATTACGTTAGAACCCAAAAAAAACTGAGAAAACACACCCTGACTCATGAATGTGTTATGAAGCTGCAAAGGAGGAGTTCTCTTTCACCGGCATTTTTAATAACAGGGAGGAATTTATTATTTACTGACGGTAAATGATCTTTAAAACTGTTGTATCCTGTTGAGAAAGCAGTTATTAAGTATGAAATTTAATGCTACAAATGACATGTTAGTCAATCACTTTTTAAAGTTTGAACAAATGATTCGAGATTTACGTTCCACTGGAGCCACAGTCGAGGAGTCCGACATCGTATGTCATTTACTTTTGACGATGCCCTGTGAATACGACGTGGTGGTTACTGCTATTGCGACGCTTTCGATGAAGGATCTAACGTTGAGTTTTGTGAAGAACAGATTGCTGGATGAAGAGTCGAAGCGGAAGGACCTGGGCCCATAACCTAAAGATTTTATGGAGTTTAGGTTCCAAAACTCCTTAAAATCTTTATATCCTATCATAAATAATTTTGGTCCCGATGATAATTAGTAAAATCTACTCAATGTGTATTCTTTATCTCTCATTTCCAAATATCTATGAATGTATTATGTATCTATACGTGGAACATTATTTTAACTACAAAAGAAATCCGAACCTCAAAATTCAAAATTCCACGTTTTGGGACAGTGATCGGAGATGTTTTCTTGACGAGAAACCCGTTGAGCCCTAATTGAACGTTTGTGGGCTGTTTTCCCTTCATGTATTTCATAGCGAGACACGGCGAAAACGGTACCTTAAATGACACGTTCGTTCTTTGTAAATTGTTCGATATCATGGCCCATTTCTTCGAAACCGACGAGAGCTTTTTTGTTGTGGCGAAAATAAAACTGATAAACCCTTTGCTGCGACTCACGGTTTCCGGCCTTTCCATCAGCCTCTTAGAGCCGGGTAATAAGAAAGATTTTTTTTTCATTTCCGTAACTCATTTATTCTAATTAATTAAAAAAAAAACTAAATTAAAAAGTCTAAACACATCCGAAGCTTTCACTTGGCTTAATCTTTCATGCCATACGTGGAAAACGTTTCCACAACTAATGGTTTTTTTTTCAATAATTCGTTGTCTCGGGCGTGACTTCATGGAATCGACTTAACATAATGAAAACTTTGTAATTCCACATAAGTATTTAATGTACGACCTAGGTTTCGACGTGGCACGTCACCAATGACGTGCCACGTCGAAACCTACGTCGTAAAATATTATGTGGAATTACAAAGTTTTCTTTACTATTCATTATGTTAGATATTTTTTTTGCTATTTTACAAAGATTATTACGAAGAGTTTAACATATATTTTTCCGTAGCAGAGAAACTTTAAAAAAATAACAAAAAATACACAAAGCCGCTTTCTTGACGCGATCAATGAGTCAGGACTGGAGTCCAGTCTATCCATGTATAGAATCCTTATCTTAGCAAAAAATCCATCTGGAGTATAGAATCCATGAGTCAAGTCTATTCTTAATTTAAGTCTCTCAAGAGCACCTACCCGGATCATATCCCATGTTGGGCGGCCTTTTTATATAGGTAATTATCCGTAGCAGTAATAGCATAGGATAAAAATGGTTGATATTTCGGTATTATTATAGAGATGCGATTAGGTTATCTTCCCCATGCAGCCAAATTCATGGAAACAGAGATATAAAGACATCAATGCAATTTGAAATAGCGAGGTAGGTCCGTTATTTAAGGTAGTTTGAGCGAGATAGTTCTCTAGTCAAATTATACAGATCATATACTAACCATGCGTTTTAATATCAGCAGCTGTAGGAAGCATGAATTAAATACTGCATTTTTACTGGTGCAATAATTTACTTTAATACCACTGAAATGATTAGTAATTTTAAAAAAATGTCTATTGAAGTCTTTAACTTGACTCGTTTCCTTAACGCGGTACGCCTTAAACTCATTAACAGCGGGTGATTTTTTTGTGATCCTGAAATAATTGCTGCGGAGATTATATGATTTATTTTCAAATATAGTTAATAAAATACACCAAATACACACTGTTAATTTTTTGACGAGATCTTCAAGTTCGAAATTCATCATTTTTTTCAAAAAAGGTCTCTCAGGAGTGCACACCCATACCATTTCCCACGTAAAAGGACTCGTATTCCTCGTCAAGAATCTCGGAAAGTAGTTCGGTAAGGGGCTGATATTTCAGTATCTTTGGAATAGTGAGATATTCTTCTCAAAAAATGAGGCCATTACCAGAAGAATGATATTTCGCTCAAACTAGCTTAATCGTCCACGCCTCCCAACTGCTCATGACTCGAGAGAATAATTCATTCAGGAAGGCAGCCAAGGAGAAACACGGGCCGCTCTCAGACTCGACTACAGCTCCATCTTGCGGTGGGAGGCGCAGACTGGAGCTTTCGCCGCCTCGGCGGCATTGAGTCGACGGACGATGATTTTTCAAACTTGACTTCGCTTTCCAGTCAGTCTATTCGCTATTATCGGCAGCATAGACGATTTCTTTCGCCAAAGAGCTAGAGTTAACATTAAAGGGGAAACCGCCCACCATATTTGAAGTCATCCGATTGAGAAAACGCCATGGCAGAAGACAAAACAGCGAAGTATTTGAACTGATAGGCACGCCCAAACAGTCGTCTAAAGTTTTCTTTGCTACCGGCCAAGTTGACGACAATATTGCAATACGTACTGATAGGGGAATTTTTTAAATCTCGAGCTTCTATGCAGCGGCTGAATGCCAAATGCAATCCAAAAATTTTTACTTCTTTGTCTACAAACGATTAGCTATTGTCAATGTAATCAAGGTATAATTACTCCATAACAAATTTTCATTACCATAGTTCAATAAAACGTAATTTATTGGTTTCTTTCACCACGGGAAACAATATTGTCATCCCTTCTCCCAGCCCAGAATTCGAAGGTTAACTTAAGGAGGTATTTTTTTATGTTATTGCAGTAACAGTTCATTTATATACTGATAGCAACAGTTTTTTTACATCGAGCTTGTATGCATAGGCTGAATCCCAAATGTAATCCCGATTTTTTTTCTTTGCCAGCAAACAATTAGCTATTCTCCATATAATCATGTAATCACGGCCCACTTGCTCGATAAAGATTTTTCGTTGCAATTTAAAAAAAAACTAAAAAAGCCATCTTTAATTCTGCATAATCTAGCCTTAAGTTATGCTAAATATTCTGTCATTCATCACTTGCCACTCATCACAGTTAACTAAATCATATTCTCCCGGCTAAATTAACTTACTGAAGGTATTGCATTCAGAAGAAGGCACTTTCTTCTCGAGTTATCTTTGAGTTACTTGACCTCGCAATGCAGACAACATACAGGAGAAATTTAATTTCGGATGTTTTTCTGTGCCGAGGGGTACCACCATGCGCCGGAGAATTCGTAATAAAGTAAAAATCTTCAAATTCTGAAAACAATACATCGTTTTACCCTTTTTCTCTTCAGTAAACCCAAACTCATTAATGGACGCGATAGTAACAATTTCCTACATACCTTTTCTGATATGGCGGAAAGATTCACTAGGCGTCCATTTGACAGCGCTGTAGTTCGCAGGATGGACCCTTTTTCGCATATTATAGGTCGACGCTGTTAATCGACGAACAGGTTCTACTGTTTAAGCAATGGGAATGTCCACCTCAAAATCTAAAGCCATAAAATGACGACAGGTCCATGAGTTTTGAGCGGAAGATTATGGAAGAAATGGACTCCTGGATAAATGAAATAAAACTCGCTTCAACTTTGTGGAGTTCCAAGTTGATTCGAAAAAATAACTTGTACACTCCACTGGTTAGTTCTTAGGCCAATAATTTATAGCACAATCCGGATTTCGATTCGTGGCATCATCTTCCGGTGCTCACTGACAAGTAAAGAAGGTATTTCGAGGGTTTATATGGTAAGGGAATGTGGAGAAGGGATGGGTAAGGATGGGCAAAACTTATTCATTGTTATAATCAAGTACCCGAATGAATACCTAGGAACCCGGACGAGTACATGAGAGGACGAGTACACCAGGTATTCATTTGAGCACCTGAGTTCCGCGATGAAGACTAGAGTACCTGGGTGAATAGAACTTCATACGAGTATACCCAAATGTAACACGCATGCGAGTACCGAGTATCACGCCATTGGTCATGGCATTCGCCGGGTATTCACGCCCGGAAGGGACGATCATCCACAGAGAAAAAAGATATTTCCCCAGTCTCATCAGAGAAGCGGTGGAAATCGCTAAAAACCGCGAAAACTTCAACAGAGACGACGGTTACCCACTCTCCGCTGCTTGGAAAGCACTTTTACAAGAGGAAACGATTCCGACCAATCAGTGAAGGGGACCACAAAAAAGGCGCGAAAACGACCCTACATAATACGACGCCTCCCGTCTCCTTTTCCTGCTGACGATGGTGCTGACCAACATCCACCAAGATCAGCGCCAGGCAGTAGGTCGAGCCATCAACGATGCGGCAAAGACCGTACTGGGGATGACAGTCACCCCGCTGTACTCCCCACGTCCGGCTTTCCCATCGCTCTTCTCTGACCTCTTCAATGGCCAATGATAAGTCAAGGGTATCTTTTATAAATATTCGCGGTGGCTTGGGCCAAAAGAGGCCCCTCCTGAAAGAGCACATAAGGACAAGGAAGGTCGCCATCATGGGGCTGGTGGAGACCTATCTGCGTCCCAACTCAAGTGTTAATATCTCTGGATTTCAGGAATTCAGCACCGCGAGGCTTGGCAACACATCGGGAGGCAACACACTGCTAATCCGCAATGACATAGCCGCCGTCAGGGAAGACATCCCACAAGACTGCCTCACCCCGGGGAATGAAGCAGTTCTCGCCCGGGTCCACATTAAAAGGAGGAGGATTTTAATCTGTGTTATTTATTCCAGGCCCAACGTAGAACTCCCGGTAAAGCTCCTGGACCACATACTAGTGTCCTGTCCCACAGCCATAATTATAGGAGACCTAAATGCAAGGGGTGACGAATGCCAAGGGGAGGATTCTGCAAACCTACCTACTACAGCACTCTCTAACCCGCCTGGATATCCCGTCGCCCACCTTCGTGGGCAATGGGTGTTCATACCCCGACCATGCCCTGGTAACCGGAAACCTCATGTCACTCTCGGGTGACGTGACGGTGGACGATTGCCTTACTTCCGATCACCTGCCCTTTTTCTTCCCCCTCTACCTCGTGGACCCTCTTCCTTGCATCTCCGTCACCCGGCCCGACTACAAGAAGGCAGACTGGGACACATTCAACAGCACAATTGCAGAACGGACGAAGGACATTGAAGGCGAAGAAACAACGGACCAGGTGGACACTGCCCTAAAAACAATAGAAGACGCCTTTAAAGAGGCCGCTGGCTGCATCCCGACGAAGACAATCGACCCGAAGAGGCCACCACTACCCAGGGATGTGGTGGATATGATTAAACAAAAGAGGTTGATATACCGGGATTGGGTTAAAACAAAAGACCCCGACCTAAAGACTGAATGGAATAGAATGAATGCCCTCATCAGAAGAAAGGTCATTCTGCAGAAGGAAAAAAGTTGGGAAAATGCCTGCAGAACACTCGATTACAGGGACGGTGGCGCATTCTGGAGAAAATTCAAAATACTGACAGGACAACACAAGGCTAAAACATGCCCGTTAGTTGACAATAATGGGGTTCCGATCTCTGATGCTACGGCAAAAGCTGAGGAATTCCGGAGAGTCCTGTCAGAAATTTACACGCCGGCCGAAGATCCCCTCTTTGACGAAGTCAAAAAAGACAGATGCACAAGGGCAGTGCAGACGGCAGAAATACTTTTAAGACCATTGCAGACACCAGCCAGGATAGAGGGCGACCCGGTACTCCAACCAATCTCTGCAGAAGAAATGGAGGAAAGCAGACCGTGGAAGAACAAGGCACCGGGCGACGACGGTATAACCACCCTCCATGTTAAAAAGGCCCCTGCTTGCGCCCCACTCCTGATGACTATCTTTAATGCCATACTCTGCATTGGGTACTACCCTGATTCCTGGAAAAGGATTACAATGGTAATGATACCTAAGCCAGGAAAGGACAAGAAGAAAGCGGAGAACTACCGGCCCATCAGCCTCACTAGCACCATCGGCAAGTGGTTCGAAAGAATCCTAACCAGACGGATGAGCACCGTGTTCGAGGCCAATGGTGTCCTGCCCCAACACCAATATGGCTTTCGACCGCGTAGATGCACCACCGACCCTCTGGCACTCCTAACAAGCACCGCCACGGAAGCCATAAACAGAAACAGATATGCCGCAGCACTGTTCCTGGATATCGAAAGAGCCTTCGACAGTGTATGGCATGATGGGCTGATGTGTAAAATGGCAAAACTCCCAGGGGTGGGTGCAAACCTGCTGCGCATCATAAACTGTTTCATCAGGGACAGAAACGCAAGGGTAAGAGTGGCCTCAAACCACTCTGCACTCTTCCCCCTTGACTTGACTTGACTTGAATCGAATTGTTACATGGACCTGAGGAAGCCAGCAGGACAGCCGGCGAAATATTGTCCTCAACATGAACCAACGCGGCGGAAAACCCGAAAGAAGGAATCAACCTCTATCTAAGCCCCCCTTAATCAGAACTTTATTCACGTATTAATAATAATACTCAAATAAATACCTGTATGTATTCATGTATTCATCCGAATACTCATGTACTCGTCCGGGTACCCAGGTATTTATTCGGGTAATCGATTACCAGTGAATGAATACCTTTGGTCCATCCTTAGGGGGAAAATACGGGATGGGAGAGGTTTAGGAAGTGATCATAGAATGGGGAAGAGAGTACCTTGATGGCTATGCTTTCCCCTTCTATAATTACTTCCTAAACCTCTCTATTATCGCAACCCCTCCAATCTACCTTCCATTACTAAAAAAACTCTCGTATACCTCATATACTTGTCAGTGAACACATGATGATGTCAGGCATCGAAGTTCGGATGGTGCAATAAATTACTGACTGAAGAACTGACCAATGGAGTATAAAAGTTATTTATACTAATCAATATAACTCGGTTTTGTGAAGAACATTATTGAAGACAAAATAGAGGGAAACGTCCCTAGAAGAAGACCCAGGAGTAGGTCCATGGACCAAATAAAAAGGTAAGTACATAGGAAGAGGTTCCAGGAAGTAATGGAACTAGCATAAGTTAGGAAAGGTTGGAGGGCTGCAGTCAACTAATCTCACGATTGAACGACCAATGATGATAACTCGGTGATCTTATCAGACGTAAACTCACCCTACATCTACGTAATACCCTGCGAGCCACCACGAGGGTGTGTGGCAGGGGGTGAAGATCACCAAACATGCACTATTGACATGTAACTAGGATATTTAATGAAGGCATGCTAGATAATAGGATCACATGGTTAGTATCTACATAATAAGAAAGGGATTAATGGTTGTTATTACTTGCATCATGCACTACAGACTACTCTAATTATATTTCACCTACCTATCCCTTTGCTACGCTGCCTATTGTTTTCTCTTATGGTACGCGGGAAAAATGACATTTTAAATCTATCGGTACGACAATCTATCTCTCTAATCTTGTTAATCTGATCAAACCTAGCATAATACGCAGGGGTTCTCAATATATATCTAACGTCATCTGTGAACAAATAGGTTTCGAATTTACTTAAATGGTTTAACCTAAATTTTAACCTGCGTTCTGATAGTAATTCCCATCCTAGTTCTTCTATTAAATTCCTAACACTCATACAACTATCATAACGGCCTTTAACAAACCTAGCGGATCTCCTTTGCACACGCTCTAATTCTTTTATCAAACCTTCCTCGTACGGATCCCATATACTAGCGGCATATTCTAAATGAGGCCTGACAAGTGTGAAATAGCTTCTTTATCGTACTCTCTCATCGCATTTGCCTAGAACCCTTTTTACGAATCCTAATCTACGGTTTGCTACACTAGTTACTTCCCTGATTTGTTTCCCCCATGACATGTCCTCATTGATGGTGACGCCTAAGTATTTAATAGATTCTACCCTAGGATCGCCCATATCCGTCAACTTCACAGTTTAGTCTTAAGGCTTTCTTTGTCACCCATTTATTTCCATAGCAGGTCAACGCAAATACCCACTCTCGCGGGATATAGACTTACGCTCACACCAAAACCAACCCGTCCATCCATCATCCCTCATCATTTCTCCTCCACACTTTGCTAAATTACGTCCAGGGTTCATCATAGAGAGGAAGGAAACGTTTAAGACGATGCTAAACGTAACTCTCTCTTTCCTTCCGCCATCTCTCACGCCGTCTGTCTGCAAATTCGGTCCATTTTTTACCGTCAGAATGCACTTCGCCGAAATTACGCGTCTCACGATAATGTGAAACTGAGGTGGAGGAGAGGGGACGAGGGACGGACGTCACACGGGGTCCAATGAGGAACGATATTCCCACGCCACGAAAGCGACTAAGAATACAATCCCAAGAGTCGAAACGCCGCACCATAAATCAAAAAAACAACCGCAGAGAGAGAAAGAAATGAGAAAGCGAAATTTTTTAGCATTGCTGATAATCAATGTTGACTTCCTCGACCATTTATACATGTGTTTATATTGTGACGGCTCGAACAAGGGTTGATCGAGTGTTGGTTCAAGGTGTTTGAAATATAGTGCATTTGCCTGGTTGTGTGATGTTATCGTGTGAGTGTGTCAGGGTGAATGGTGGCCGGTGTGGTGTCCTCAAGTTAACTAGGGCTACCTAGGGACCCACTTTATCCCCGGTATGTGAAAAGTAACCCCCTCTCACCGAAAACCCCAGCCTTCGACGAGTGACTACCCCTCCCGAGGAATATAAAAACGTCCGGAGTGTGTGCTTCGCGAAGAGAAACATTAGGGGAAGTCCTACGGTGAGCATAATAGCCATCACCCTATTGAGCAAACCAGATTTTCGCTGGTGGAGGACGGGATAAGCAAGGAAAATTCTGGAGAAGCAGAGAGTGAAGCGGACGAGTGACGGCCGTGTTCTTCGCCGGTGCGGGAGAAGATTGTTTCCCAGTGCCGCGATTATGGGGATCCAAGCAGCGACTCCATTGGCAGCTTCAACAATTCCTGCATCGACAGAAATCAGTAAGAACGTCGCTGTTTGCGACCCGTCCACCGTTCTGGTTATTCAGATAAACTCTCACTTCCCCAGTCACGAGATCAGAATCTCTTTTCCCTTTGCCCCCGTGCATCTTGCCCTCACCAAACTTTCGATGAATTGTTAAAAAGTATCAGACAGTGACCTATTTTAGTGATCAAGAAACTGTATTTAAGGGCACATGTGAACGTTAGCCCAAAGTCATTTTTCTTTGTAAAATGTTTCATTTTTGGAAGGGGGAAAAGACTCATTGCATTCACCTTTTTTTTGTTTTTTGTATGTATTTCACGCTGTCCATCTTAATCTGAATCCTCAAGTGTTGGAGTTTTCATTATCGTATATTCATCCTCATCAGGGTATTTTTTTTTGTTAATTTTGTACGTCATCAGGCATTGTGAAATATATTTTGGTGGATTCAAATAGACCAATTTACTCGATCATTCCCTCACTCGGGACGGCTGGTGTTCCCCTCTTCCTACCACGTATATGACGAACGTGTTCCGTCACAATATATTTACATAAGTATTCAAAAGGAAAGGTAGAAAGAAAGTGGATGGGAACGCATAAAATCGACGAACACAAAGGTGGTGTGAAGATGTTAAGATTCGATTCTATTCGATTTTGTGTGTTCTTATCCACTTTCTTTCCACCTTTCTGTCTGAATATTTATGTATGTAATTACCGCTGAGCGGTCTGTGTGTATGTATTAATACACATACACAATGTTGATGCGAAGATAGAACGAAAACCGATTCCAATTGAAGAAAGCCGACTGCTCAGACCACTGAGCTACCCTGTCTCCCAAGAAGTACTGGAATTGGCGGGTAGATTAAGGCCGCTTCTACTGGGGGTGAACTAACGCCCAGTAGAAGCGGCCAAGCGATGGTCTTAGGGAAGCTATTTACCCACCGTTAGAGAGAGAATGACAGCTAAAGAAGACGAAATGAAAGAAAGAATGACACAAGCACACAGACAGTGGTAATTACGCTGAAGAGGCGCTCCGGGGATCGCAGATCCCAAGTAAGAAAAGGGCTATGCAAGCATTCATTCATTCACGGTGACCGCTCAACGGTGTAAACAAACATAAACATTACATACAAGCAAGAGGAGAAAGAAAGTGCACATGAAACGCATGCAATGGTGGTTAGAAGATTTATATAAATATTAGCATGACAGTTGAGCTGAGGTCAATGAATATACTTCTAAAACTCCGACGTTTTTCCAAAGTTCGTGTCATCTCCAGGGCATTGAAATCAGTAAACTTGAACCATCAAACATTGTAAATGTTAACCATGGGCAGTGAACCGAAGATGCCAAAACATTTGGCGAAACGTCATCAGAGAGAAATGAATTAATTGACCACGACTCAAAAATATTTATGTTATCGCGATAATGTTACAGTCAGCAGTGAAAAAAAGAGTAAATTTTTATCCATGAGACTGTCACTGATGTCCGTTTAACGCGATATTTTTGACTTTTATACCAGCAAAAGATGAGTTTCGTAGAAAGTCAGAGGAACTCCTACCGGTTTTCTACACATTCAGGGTCCAATCTCGCTCTAGAATATGTTGTGAGGTAGATTTAGAGAGAGAGAGAGGCCCCCCAACCTTCCGATTTCTCTTGATTTGTCCCCAGTCCCAAGTATGTATTGTTTGCGACGTTCAGCTAAAAGTGTCGTTATCCCGGATGTTTTTCGGCTCGTCGGAGGTGAACGCAAAAGCCATCCGGGAATGTTCCGTTCACTCCCTTAGAGAGGACGGAATAGATAATCGTATATAAAGGGCTACTGTGAGCACCACGGTTGGTCAGAGAAGTCAGAAAGTCAGTTGGTGGTTACACAGAGCTAGTTACTCTGCTCGGTCGACACGTCGTTCACCCCACGTCAAGAAATCCCGCTCCTTGGTAAGATCCGCAAGCCCTATTGTCTCCTAGTACCCTCTATCTGGATTCATCTCTTGCTCCCCGTATACGACTCTTCTTTAGACGCCTTTTCATATATGTGTGTGTGCGAGTCTTTATGAGTTCGTGAATGTCTATGAAAGTAATAGAAACCAGTAAAGCCAATCTTTGTGTTCTTATTCCGCTCATCTCGACGCCTTAGGCAAGAATCCTTATTATTGTGCGACGTCGTCTCGCGGCGGCGTCATCACAAGTACACTTTTTCTCCTCCGCATACGAGGTACCCCTCTTCATCCCGTCCATGAATCCTATTTTCTTTCTTCCCCCACCCCGCTTGTCCAACATCCTTCCCTCTATCACACTCTTCAGCAACCCATCAACCTTTATTATGCATCCTCCAGCAGCCTAACCTGCCTTCGCGATACGACTTGATAAAAAAGATCTAGTATATAAGCTGGCACTTGATGTTGAAGACGGAATCTTGCATGAATAGAGCCCATCTGGACGGTTTCGCGAGATCATAGAACTTAACTCGTTACATTGGTGGTATACACGTAACTACGAAACGACTAAACATTGGAGTGTCGTGTAGCGCTGGACTTTCACGAGATTGTACCTTATCCACAAGAAACGATCCACTTAAAAATAAGAAGATATATGCATAGGAAGGAATATAAATGAGACAAAGACCAAAATTCTAGTATGCGAAAGAGAGAAATTGAACGTAGAAGTAACACTTAGAGGAGAGAAATCAGAGCAAGTGGATTCCTTCACCTATCTTTTATGTAGATACTGTGCGTTCGGGGCCGTGTGCCCCAGTTTATGATTAATGAAAGGCGAGGACACCTTCAAGCGAATCTGAGTTTATTGCCCGCGCGACTTCCGACGACGCGCTCGACAATGTCCGCGTCCACACGCTCCCGGCTTTCGACACACACTAGTGAAAAAACCAAACGCGGCACTCGCCACCAGAGCCGACAGGGGGGAGGAAAACGACCCAACAGATACTAACCATCTAGCTCCATGTGACCCTATTATCTAGCATATCTCCCTTAAATATCCTAGTTGCATGTCAATAGTGCATGTTTGGTGATCTTCACCCCCTGCCACACACCCTCGTGGTGGCTCGCAGGGTATCACGTAGACGTATATCACTCAGAAGTACCACCACGTAGGATGGGAGAAGTATAACGGACATCAAGCGGAGAATAGCCCAAGATGAGAAGGCGTTCATGGGAAGATGACGAAGATAGAAAAAGATAGCTGAGCTCAAAGAAGATAGGGCAACAACCAAGGAAACAGTATGTGAAAACATTCATGAGGAGTGTGGCACTCTACGGATCAGAAACATGGACCATTGGAAAAGCTGACTAGAATGACAAGAAGCCTACGAAACCTGATGCTGGAGAAGGATGCTGAAGATAAAAACGGATGGACAAAATAAGAAATTATGAAGTGTACAGAAGAGTAGAAGAGGAAAGGACCACATGGAAGACCATACAGAAAAGAAGAACAAGATGGATCAGACACACCCCGGGACACGACGGATTTGTGAATAACATAATTGAAGGCAAAATAGAGGGAAAAGTACCCAGAGAAGGACCCAGGAATAAGTTAATCAACTAGCATTAGACAGGGAAGGGTGTAGGACTGCAGTCAACCAATCTTAGGATTGAACGACCGATGAATGGATAGGAATTATGGCGTGAAATTTAATGTCACATTTCCAACGAGCATCACTCTTTGGTCTCCGAAAAACGGTGTCCGTCCCCTCCGTAGATTAGGAAAAGGGGAGAGGGGAATGCCTGAATCTAAACCAAGCCAAAAGGATCGGATTGCGCGCTTGGGGGCGGCCGGGAGGGATTCTCGCGGTCCACGACGAAACCAGAACACGGCGAAATCCAGCCAAGCGTAAATTAAGAGTCAACTCGATATAAAGGCGGGGGAGAGGACCAAAATGAAACATTTGAGACGTCAAACCAACATGGACCTCCACTGATATCCATATAGTAAAGAAAACTTGGCACTTATCCACAGTTATTTAATTTGTACGACGTGTTACGCGATGCAAACAAGTATACCTGACGATACAGTAAAGCTGTAAAGAGCGTCGTACAAATTTAATAACTGTAGGAGAGTAGTATTCTTTTAAACATGGATAATTTAGTTGAATTTTATACGAAGTGACGCCTGATATCGTCAAATTTATGGATCTCCAAGATTGGAATGCACACATGTATTATAGCATCAAATTAATGAACGGCGCAGAAATGAATATTCGATCGCGTTAACGGGATTTGATATCCTCTTCAAGGTTTTAAACCAGTTAACCATCATCAATCCGATGAATATTCAGCAGAAGACGTATACTCTTTCGAATCAGCTAACCTCTGAGGACGGGATTACGATTGATACAAGCTACCTAGTTAAGGTAATTTGAGTGAAATATCATTCACCTAGAAATCAATGAATTTGGTCTCATTTTAAAGAAAAACATCTCACCGCGTTGCGTTTATGCGTTATTTATGCGTTTGAAATAACCATGCACCATTACTATCAGAACGCAGGTTAAAATTTAGGTTAAACCTTTTAAGTAAATTCGAAACCGATTTGTTCACAGATGACGTTAGATATATATTGAGAACCCCTGCGTATTATGCTAGGTTAGATCAGATTAACAAGATTAAGATAGATTGTCGTACCGATAGATTTAAAATGACATTTTTCCCGCGTACCATTAGAGAGAACAATAGGCAGCGTTGGAAAGGGATAGGTAGGTGAAATATAGTTAGAGTAGTCTGTAGTGCATGATGCATGAAATAACAACCGATAATCCCATTCTTATTATGTAGATACTAACCATCTAGCTCCATGTGACCCTATTATCTAGCATATCTCCCTAAAATATCCTAGTTGCATGTCAATAGTGCATGTTTGGTGATCTTCACCCCCTGCCACACACCCTCGTGGTGGCTCGCAGGGTATCACGTAGATGTAGATGCACGTTGTGATGTAAATTTTGCAAGAATTATATCATAAATATGTCGTCTCAATTCGAGCGTTGCTGTGATTAGGGTCTACGGCGCGGTCTCTAAAATTTAAGCTAAAATAGAATGTAAAAAACGTGTTTTTTTATTCGGCTTCGTACCTTTATGATAGTTATGAACCATTTTCATAGTATGAAACGCGTGTTTTTCGAGTTTAGGAATAAGTCTGTGCGTCATCGAATTATTTCGACAAATATGGAAAGTGCAAATGAGGAACTCTAGCCAAAATCGCATGTATATACGTGTTTTTTATTCGGCTTGATGCCTTGATGTTAATTAGGAACCCTTATTATAATATAAAGCTCTTTTAAATGGAATTTAGGAGTAAATGTGTGTATTTCATCGAATTATTTCAAAATATACGTAAAAGGCAAAAGCTGAACACGAACATTAAGCCGAATGTATGTAAATACGCGTTTTTCATTCGGCTTCATACCTTTATGTTAATTAGGAACCATTAAATGGTATGAAACGCACTTTATCGCGTTTACGAGAAAATCTGTACATATGCCATCGAATTATTTCGAAATATACATGTGACATAAGGCTATATGTTAAAGTAGCATTAAATAGCCACGAAACCAAATCAGTAGCATGAAATTTTTTTCGCTTTTATATATCTACATATTACTAAAAAGTGCAAGTACGCAAAGTTTTGCGCGCATCTGTACACAAACGAAAATCGCTCATGCCACCTTGCGTTAATCGCATCCTGAAACTGAGCCATTGAATCGAAATAAATGAAAACATTGAACCGGCGATAGTATTTGCTTTCAAAAGCGAACTTATGCAGTTTTAGAGCGTGCCGATCGCTGACTGCATCCTTCTCCCCAGATACGGAACGGCTAGAACCTTGGAAAGTATGACGAAACCGCGATTATAGTCTCACGACATATTCATCTCCACGGTGCCTGTGCTTCAACCTTGGCATCCGACGGAGAGATGGTTTAAAAGGGCTTCGAGTGAGTCGTAATAGAAAAAAATAAACCCTCCACACTTCCGCCTTTCGAATGAGAGGAGAGATCACATTTCACGCGACAGTGGTGGGAAATGTTGAATAGGACGCAGGTGACTCAACGAAGAGTAGGAGGTCGAAAAGGACTATAATGGTCGCAGCGTAAGGATTGGATAGGCCTATCTCAAGGCGGCTGGAGCGGTAATGGCGAGCCATTGAGAGCACGTTTTATAATAACTTTTCAAGGACGTAGGAAAAATTGCTGGGTCACAGTTGACGTAAGAGTACCTGATTACATTCGGTTTAAATAACCATACACGTAGTCCTTAAAATTATGTAAATATTATATTTCAAAATTTCAGTTGGCATTACTTGTTTTACAGCGTGAAGGTGACTGCTTTTTTCGTACATGCATGTTACAACAAAAAGAGAGAATAAAGATATATTCCGAGCTCAATAATATCATATAGTAATAATTCTCCCCACACACAAAAGAGGTCGCCATCAATGTCCTTTATCACCGAAGACAACAGGACATTTTCCACGGAAACATGACCGCATAACGAATTGCCCGAGAAAGGAGCCTATTAGCTTCCCTCCCTACAGCTTCATTGTGAGGCATTACGTTCCACAGGGTTCTTTGTATTTAAGGGTCATAAAACACATCTCCACCGCAGTTTTGCCATTCATTTTGCACTCCTCGACAAACTGATAGTAGTTCGCTTTCCATAATTTCCCGATTCAAGAGCGGTATTCATCACATTTTGTCACGTCAGACTGCTGCAAAAGACCCTATACTTTTGACGTATTCCAATCCTCAATCAAGTCATGAGAAAAAAAATAAGACGATCGAGACTGCGCTCGCACAGACACGCGCAAGGTCAAACGGAACGGACAAGGTTAAGGTCACTGCAGGAAAGCACCTTCTCGAAAAGAGAGTCGTTAATCTTGCTTGAGGTCACCGCCCTGCACTCTGAACTCTGAGAATGAGAGGTCACGTCGCTAAGAATCGCAAACGCAACTCGAAAAGAAAAAGTAATTATCCGCACACGGCTATCTGTCAAAAGCGTGCTGGTAACAATAAAAATGGATATGCGAAGATGGCGAGTCGATATCGCGATTCTCTTCAAGTCCCCATTAAACCAACAATTAATGAGTAGCTGATAGCATTCGACTGATTTAATGGGGCCTTTCCACAAAGAAAAGTATGGGCTCGAATTTAAGAGGAGACATGTACTCAGAAAACGGCGGAGGTCGGCAAACTTCCAGTTGCACGCGAAAACCTCGTCACAAACCGCTTACTGCCGCCTACGCAGAACACAGGAGGAGAGCATACAGAGGGCACTTCAGCAGAATAATGTATGAAATGATTAAGGGAGAATATGTAGCAGATTCCTCAGATAAAATGGTTAAGTAAGAACGGGCGTGACTAGAAAAAGGAGCAAATTTAATGAAGGATACTAAATATTCACTCCTCATTCGAGATTAATTTTGAGGAAATAAAAGACGCCGATGATTAAAAATACTTATTTCTTATTGTGGCAGCAAAACACGGAGACAGTCGCCTGCGGAAAGTGTGACGTCAATGAAAGTATCTCCTTATGAGCGGGGAGGGGAGGAGAGCACACGGTAAGCAACGCTGCCAACATTACAGTAAGTAAATCGACAGACAAAGAGGGAGAAATTGTCATCAGCGAGTTTCACAGCAAAGTTTACGATTCAGAACTCTTTAAAAATAGATACACAGACATCGTACAAAACTCATCGAAGAAAGCCATATAAACAATTGCATGACTAGCAACAGAGAGTTATAAATCCTTAGTGAATCGTACAGACTGAGCATTTTGAACTGAGCGATGGTTTGCGACCTAGGCTACCCTGAGTAAACAAGCCCGAAGACTATCTTAGTCCTGGCGAGAAATTAATTTTCAGCCACTGGGCTCCTCTATTAAATAGGATCTTCTGCACCACTGACGCCATGATTCGCTACCACCATACAATCACGATGGTATAATCCTACATTAAACCCTGCCAAACACCCTTGAGGTGTTATGCAGAGTAATATTTACATGTAGATTTAAATAATAGAAAATACGGAGTTTTTATACCCAATGACATAGAAGGCGAGTTTTCAATCTCATAGTATTTTATGTAGCCAGATGTCTTAAAATATGTTAAAATAAATTTCATTATTAGTTGATCTACCAGTTAAGGTAGATCACCAAATACAAGAAACTTTAGGTCTAAATACAAACAAAAATAAAAATCCTAGAGATTTTTACGTGTGAATGTCCCTGCCCACCAATATTTCATTCTTCATCTACGCACACGTCCCACCCTTCCATTATCCGTCCATGAAACCTATTCTTTCTTTCTTCCCCTTAACCGCTTGCTCTACACCCTTCCCTCCAGCACGGTCTTGAGAAACCCATATTACCTAATCGTCCCTCCCAGCCCCATACTCTAACCTCTTTAAGGCGAAACCGCGAATGGCTTAATAAATCAGTTATGGTTCCTAGGATCTCACCCACACTTGCACGAATAACTGTGGTGTATCGAGAGCTAATACATGAACGTCGAGCCCGACCAGTGATGGAAGGGGTGCTTTTATTAGAACTGCCTCCTCCTGATATCATCTGAAAGCTTCCTTATCTCACCCACTCTCCAAAGCACTCTCTTATTTGTCTTCCTCTTCGTCCATCGCACCCTCTTCCAACCTCCTCCACAGCCACATCTCCAAAGATTGCAGCCTGTTCTACTGTCTGCGCAGAAATTATGTGCACTCGAGTTTGGGTACAAATAAAAAATTAACGAAAAGACTTACAGAAAATCTAAATACACCATAATTTTTCTCATTCATTTCTACGTTATGCAAAGGCAAATTTTAATTTTTTTGATGAATTTTTATATTTTTACTACAGTTATAACGTAAAAAGTACCGGTCATTTACGGCGCGCGGGAAAAGCTCCGACTTTGATACCTTGTAATTCAAACACAAGTTCTTCAATGACAACTATATTTCTTTAAATGGAGGATAGATATGTGTGCTACAGATGGTGCGAGTTTCAGCTTTGTATGTCTCATAGAAATAAAGTTATTATTAATTTTTTTTAAATTATTGCATTTCAAAACTGGGGCATCGTAAGATTTTGTTCTTGGTCTCGTTGCAATTGGCATGCCTTGAACGTTTCCAATATGTTATTGTCCAAAACATCTAAAAGCGCGTTTAATTTAAATCGAGGGATATTTACAATGGACGAAGTGAGAGGTCCCGTTAGGCTAAACGCCTAGCCGAATCGGTGCTGTGTTGCCGCGTACACCCGCTCGGGCCGTCCGAGCTTCATCGCAGAGATCTCGAAACAGTTTCCCCGTTTCCCTTCTCGTCAGCATTTGATTGATTGACTTTTGCCACTTTATTCTTAACATACGCCCATATCAACTCGATTGCGTTTAGCTCACAATGTGCAACCGGTAGCCACACCAATTCCACATCGGGCCGCAACTCCTTCGTAATACGGTCAAGTTTCTTCTGGGGCGTTTTGAAGTAAGGTTTGGCGTGTTGGATTAGCGAAGCTTTGGTAAAAGATTCTAGGTTACCACTATCTTCAGGAACAGGAATCTTTCTTTCTATCATCCACGAGATTATATTTGCTTTTAACCAGGCCATTGTTGGATTTTTTGTTTCGGGATCCAGCATTGTGTGATAAGGAGCCTGGTCAATAACAATCGCCGATTTGTTTGGAATTACAGCCAAAACCCTCCTAAACCACTCTTCAAAATGTTGGGAATTCATCTCCTTATGATAATCACCGGTCCCTATCTTCCCAACAAAACATAAACCCGCACCTTCAAAAAACCATCCTCACTCCCTGTCTACAATAATTACGCGTTTACCAGCGCTGGAAGGAACCTTGAACCTAGTAGTCCCAATTTATCCCCGTTCTGGTTTCTGCCCCATACGTTGGGACATTTCATATCAATCTCTTCAACAGCCTCTCATTCACTGGAAAATGTGCGACCTTAACGATTCATTATACTATTTTCAAGCATAACGCATAACGAAACAGACACATAATAGATGATAGAATAACGCGAGAGGATGAGGCAGACCAATAAAGTATTGGATAAATGTGTTGGAAGACACGCTATGAAGAAGAAATACTACGAACCTTTAGACACTTAGTTTATATAAAGTTTATGTAAACGCTACGCCATCTTGCATTTAACCTCAACCAAATACCCTTAACCCGGACTTCAGTGTCAGCTACAAGTCCGATGCGATATCGACCTGGCCACTGCAGCCGGCAAACGATTGATTATTCCGCAACAATGACCCGAGTAACGTCTCAACTCATTGGTTATTAAACTTGTGCGCCAACTTTAACGATTCAGCTCGGAGAAAAATCTATCGAGCATCTCAGGATATCGATGTGTATCACCCTGCCGCACAAGACCGTAACCAGAGTAAAGGCAATTTCACACGTGAGAGTTACCTCAGAGACAGTAGCAGTGACTTCAGTGACAGTAGTGGTCACTAGTGAGTAGAATTTGGAACGGAAACCAATGGTGGAAGGGGTCGATAAGGGTGGTGATCGATTAATTATCGACTACGGTTCCGAGGACTATGGAAAACTTGCTTATTCTGGAAGCAGCATATCAATTCGGCGACAAAATTGCATCGCATTCGATGAAATCCTACAACAGGACTTCGATCAATGATTTAAAAAATGTAAACACCAAATTAATTTTTATGAGAATATTGTTATATACGTAAAAATACATACTTTTCCAAGGCATAGTTGATTTAGCTAAAGATTAATTAACCCTCTAACACGCTCAGTGACCTAGAGGTAACATACAGAAGGTAGGATACATACATACACAGGAAGAAGAGGTAACATACATGCATGTAAATGACTGCACATGGTGGTCGAAAAAAACGGTGAATAGAGGGATAAAATTCAAGATCAGTGACAGTTCACGCATTGAATCACAATAAATAAAATAATTTTCATATCTACTACGCCATATAGATGCTCATATAAAAATTTGATTTAATCTGTACTGCGCCGTGGATTACAAGAATGCCCGTGGGATATGAACACTCGTGAATAACAAACGCATTTATTGCCGATTGGGCAATTTTGGAATTGCCTAATTTCGGCAATTTCGGAGGTTATATTCATTGTTTATACTATTCATAATTTTTATTTATGTTTTACTATCCATTGTTGGGCACAAAAACCGGAGTGGCGGCATAACGATGCCCTACAGCTACCGATATGAATCGAGATATCGCTATAATTCGCCAATAAAAGTCGAATCCCACGCGCAAAATCTCCTCAACCGCCAATTTCCTCGCGGCATTTCCGCGAATCACGTCGGCGTCGACAATCGGCGATCCGGTGACGCACGCCTCTCCGACAATGGGGAGCGCAACAATGGTTTCCATGGCGAGGGAAAGGCGCACGCGGGTACACAACTCACGAAATCACTCTTTGCATGAAGTCATCCATCGATCTCGTGGAAATTAAAATGGAAAGAAGAGTAACGACCGCGCGCTGTGGTCGGCAAAGGTGGGGGCGGGAGGGGGGGGGAGCGGGAGGGGTGGTCGAGCAGGGAGGGGATAGAAGGTCGGAATGGGAGAACGGCCTTTAAAACTCTTATAAAATGCTTCTCGCGTGACTGCTCTGAGGACGACGACTCAATCGATTCGACCCGAAAATACTACAACGTCCTTCTCCTCCTGGGGATCGTTCAGGGAAGTTAAGAAAGCGAAGGAAAAAGAAATAGGTACTGTGGAGACGAGAGAGATACATCAACGCCAAACGAGGCTCCTTTTCCACAGGGCGAGAGACAGGCCAAATAATATTTTTAAAAAAACAGATCTCCTCGCATTAAATTATTTGAAACCCTCATTTTCTCCATATTTATACATATATTGAGCAACGATGAGAGACCATCTGTGGATAGCATGATCTCAAGAAAAGAACTTCGTTATATTTCCACACAATTTACACTCATACACCGACCAAGGTTACGATAATACTTATGTCATATTTCAACTGTTCATACTTGGTGGAATAACATATCGTGGGAGAATTTAAAACACTTAGTAATATTCCACAAAGATTTATTTTCCCAACCGGTTTCAACGCTGACGCGTCATTTTCAAGGGTCAAATTCTCAAAGTTCTTAGGAGGTGCGCCACATATATATCCAATTCTCAAAGGGGTTACTTGGGGGGTCAATAACAAAGTTAAGTAAAAAGGTTTTAAACTGGACTTTTTAGAGAATTTTGAAATTAGTCTGAGACAAGGTGTCCCTGATGTTGTGCTTTTAAATGACTGTTCTGTTTTTAAATATTCTCCGTTCACCTCTGTGCTACACCCACTGCCCCTTCCCTCACCTTGACGGTTGCTTCCTCGCAATACCCTCACCCTCCCTCCCTATCCATCCCCAGTTCCCCCACCCCTTTGAGAATTGGATATATATGTGGCGCACCTCCTAAGAACTATGAGAATTTTACCCTTGAAAATGACGCGTCAGCGTTGAAACCGGTTGGGAAAATAAATCTTTGTGGAATATTACTCAGTGTTTTACATTCTCCCAATACTTATGTCATTATCAAATCTTGATAGTTGAGATTTCTACTGAGATCACGACACATACCGAGAGTCAGTCATTCATCAACGATTCTTAGCAGATAATATTCCGCTCGATCGCATACAAAGTATTACTCGCTAGTACCCAAGTATTTTTTAACTCGGATACCGTGATATAAATCAGGATCCATTTTAACGATATGAGACGCATGTTTAACCGTTGAAGAGAAAATCTGTACGTTTTTCAGCGAATTATTTCGAAATGCACACCAAGTGCTATAAGACTGCGAGCTAAATTAGCATTGAGTCGCCGAGAAACCAAATCGGTAGCATGCGCAGAGGTAGATGGGGAGGGCGCTTGCCATTGTGGCCAATGCTAGAAGTTGTAACGATGACGTAGCCTGTCCGCCATCTTTGTTAACTCTCTATCAAACTGAGTGAGGTAACACATAGCAGGTAACACATAGCAGAGGTAACTCATAGCAGAGTTATATTGTCTCTGATAAGCGGGGTTGACGAGGACTACTGAGAGTAGGGATGTGCCCACGCTTTGACCAGAATTGGTCCGTATTGACCCTCCATGGGTCCGGTGGCCCATGATCGATGATGTACTCCGGCAGACCGCACGGCGTCTACCCAGAAAGGGAGCCAGGGAGACACCTAATCCCAAATCTTTGGACAACGGGCTCTTCCGGTTCTCAAAGGTGTGCGGTAGGTTTTCGCGAAAGCTAGACCGACGGCACCTCGTCGCACGCTGTTTAGGTAACCAAACTAATACGAGCACTTCGGGGAGGGGGAGGCCCAATTGAGGTCCTTTTGACTTCAATCCGCCTCATTGGTGTCGGCCTCGAAGTTGGTTTAGCTATCCTTCCCTTCCCATCCTTCCTTCCCACCTCTTCCTTGCCTCGGGCATAAGCGAAAGCTTGAAACCAGGAAGCGGAAGTTGTAAAAGCGGAAAAGGCGGAAGTTGTAATCCTGCGGCGAGAGCCTAAACACCTGTCTCTGATAAGGGTTCTTTGTGACATCAATTTTACATGTGCGAATCTCCACAGAGAAAAAATCATCCACCTTGACCGGAAAGTGGAGCTCCGTGGCTAGTCCCGGATATTTATCAATTTGAAATTTATCAATTTCACAGCTTGTCAACGAAAATATCTGTCAGTCGTAACTTTTAGTTTCTGATTCTCCCACGAGTGGGGTAACATGTGAAATGATTGCACATGGTGGACCAAAAAAAAACGGTATATTGAGGGTTAACCCTGTTTTTCTTTAAGCGATTACCGGCTGACGTGCTAATGACGCAATTTTACAATTCACTCCATCGATGACTTTTCAGAATTGTCAAGAAATTAGCATGCAGCAACTTCTGTAGTATGCATTCTCCTGAGATATATTCTGTTTCAGGTTTCCGCGGCGAGCAGGTATTCTTTCCATTTTTCGAGATCCGGCTGCGTCGTTGTTTATCCAACAACGTTTCTCCTCCTATCCTGGAGGCGTCTTCAGGTCGAAGAAATCTTCATTTTCTAACTGAAGACGGCTCCAGAATAGGAGGAGAAACGTTGTTGGATAAACAACGACGCGGCCGGATCCCGAAAAATGGAAAGAATGCCTGAAATATATATTTTATTTATTTATTCAATTCAATAATACTCCGCATTCCAGGCGAAAAATACGGGAAAATCCTGTGGAATCATAGAACTAAGTGGCCATTAAGAGCTTTAAAAATCAGTTGACTTATATTTAAAACAGATGACGAATATTCTTGCTATGCATCCACTAATTCCTCCATTCCGTCGCGCTATCCAAAAAGGAAAGCAAGGAGAGAGCAGGGATAACCAACATGGTTGTCATTTCGGTTGGCAGGCTACACTTTGATGACGTCATGCATCTCCATCAACATCCATTGCAGCATGCAAATATTTTCGCTCTCACCAACATTTATTAGGTACTCACGAGGACACCTTTCAAAAATTCAGGCAAATCTGCACGCAAACGAAAATCGCTCCCATTGCCTTTAAGTCACGGTAGACATAAGAGTCTGTCACCTTTTTCACCGTTTCACGACCGCGTCGAGTAAGTGAAGGCGCACGTGACCTGTGGATTGGCTGCACTACACTAAAATTTCACCTCTTAACAACCCTCCTAAAAAGGGACATGAAGAACCTCGCTAATATCAATCCCAGGCGGTCATAACTCAAGGTCTCACACGAGAGGGGGGGGGGGAATCTCCTTTCGCATCGCAGGAGATAATTGAATGCCACGACCTGCCGCAATGAAAAAACCGGCTAACCTTGATTTTACGCATGCCCGAAAAACCTATCCTGATTTTAACGCATATTATACAGTAGGATCTCTACTATCGATATTCAACGGTATCCGCCGAGATGTTTTTAGGAGCGGAGTCCTAGACGACGGGAGCGGAGGATCCGTATATATTATTTCTCAAAGGTGTTTTTTTGTGGATAGGCCATATCTCTCTTAATGTTTTATCAAAATTGATGATTCAGACGTCATTTTAAAGCTTATGTTCCCCGCTTTTGACGAAAAATAAAAAAAAAAGTTTAAACTTAATGTATTTGTATAGAAAATTTTAAAAAATGATCAAAATTTAACAGTTCCATCTGTTGACAATGTAATCAACTAATATGTTGGCTATGGTTACGTGCTTAAAAGGTTGTGGGAGGCGCCATGTATTAATAGATCGTTTCGTTAGATTTTTTACATTCTACATGCAATCAGTGTGACCGTTCACCGTTTAAGTTTACGTTACGTATTAATATCTTTAACACAAACATAAATAACATATAATTGTCCATGGGAAGAAATAGGTAGAAGAACAAGAAGAAGCTGCATACTTTGCGAAATATTTGACAGATAGAAGAACGGGAAGAAAGAAGGAAGAAACAGGAAGAAGCCGCATACTGTGCGAAATGTTCGCACGGGTCTGCTAGTATTACATATTTTAAAGCATTGGATAGCACACAGCACAAGAATACATCACATTTTCACTTGAATATACAATGATTTTGTACATTGTCAATTCCCGACCAAACTCAACCTAATCAGGAAAAACATTTTATAGCAGTGAACAATACCAAAAAGAGCTCCTTATTTCCCAGTTCATACGTTATTCGTAGAGCAAACGGGTAGCAACGTTAAAATTCCACCAACGAGTCATTTGAGTGCCGAAGATTACATTGATAACAGCAGCAGCGCCGACTTCAGACTTAGGAATTGGCGCCGAGTCGGGCGACAATCTACAATCTTAAGGAATGCGATTCAAACCAAGAACTCGAGTGAGATTCCTCAGACTGCAAGCACAAAGGTGTATGCATCGAAGATCGCACGATTGAGCGCACACTCGAGACAGGAATTCAGTGGCACGCTTCTCGTCTGATCAAAACGATGTACGGTTTCAAATCAGGGGGGTTGTGTTTGAATCGCTCGAGTTAATCTCGACCACGTAACTAAGCAGTCACGTGGTACAATAACGAACGCTTCTAGATTCAGGTGTATTTGAACCACGTGTAAAAATCTCACGCAGCCTTCTCAGCCAAGTTTTTCTCGCGGTAAAATCGCTAATGGATTGTTACATCCCGATCAGAGACGCGCTAAGCCACGTTTCAGACGCTTTAGGTATCCATCTGAGGAAGAAAAACTCACCAAAATCTCAAACCGTTGGTTGTTGTACCACGTAACTCCTTAGTTACGTGATCGAGATAATCTCGAGTGGTTCACACATAACCTCCCTGGACTCGCGAACTACGTCCATATCAACACTGAAGTGACAATAAATCGTAGAGAATTTATATCGTCGCATCAATATTAAGAAAAGCACTTCGGCGATAACTGCGAGAGTAAATTATGTCGGACTCTCAATAGGTCAAGGCAATGGCGTTTGCCTTTCTCACCCACATAAAAGATCGCACCTATTTTTTTATAATTTTCAAAAATTTGATAAAACATTTCTTGCGCGTCTATTTTTTTTTCAATCGAGTAGTATCTGCGGCGAAATTCAATCAGACGATTGAAATAAAACGGATTTTTCATCAAAGAAACTATCGAGAGAAAATAGAAGTTTAACCCTTTTAGTGCGGCTGGCCGATATATCGGCTTTGGCATCTCAGGCGTAAAGTGCGGAGGGCCGATATATCGGCTCATAGGCAAAATATTGTTTAACTTTTGCACACAAATATAATTACAATTATTTTTTGTAAGAAGTATACGTGTTTTTTTATTATTACCTAAGTCAATGCATACGCAATAAGAAAAACTGCATATGGATATTTTAAACAATAACTATATAATATTTATTTTCTTAGAGTGATACATTTCATTCTAGTTACCCTCCCCATTTCTCACTAGAACCGCTGGCAGGGGTCAGCACTAAGAGGGTTAAGAAAACCAAGTTTTGACAACAGAACTTTACTCAAAGACCCGAGACGCTTCGACACCAAAAGTGTGTCTCAAGGCGACCGGTGGAAACCGATATTAAAGGCACTATCAACGACTTGGGATCAAGATAAAAACTAACAACCACAAGAAAATAGCATCATTCTAAGTCCTGGCTTTCAATGGTGCTGAAAAAAACCGAAGTAGATGCCCTACATTTCAAAAACGCAGCGACGTTTATCATTTTCAATATCTTCAAATTATCATGAAACCTGCCTTCGCGGCCACCTTCCTTAAACGGTTTTCCTCCTCAAGCTGCCGATTTTTTTGAGAACGAAAAGAGCTTCCCATAAATGAAAGCAATGGAAGTTCTCTCTCATTTAAGCGATCGTCTCTAGGAGCGGCCGTTATCTCATGGGTCCTGTGGTATCCGCTTAACACAGGTTCCAAAGTTCTTCCTTCCCCGATTCCATCTCCCTCTTCCGTCCCTTTTTCAAAGCTGGTGACATGGCTATCCCTTTATCCTTGCGGCAGCGGGATAATATATGAATGTGAATGACCCCTTCAGAACGCTGACCCGAAGTCCGGAACTTGACCACTTTACGAGGTTTCCACCACTGAGAAGGACGCGGGAAGAAGAAAGTGGCCGGGTCATCCCAACACTTCCCCCGGAAGAAAAAATGTCAATACGGACTCCTATCGCTTCGGAAAGGGAACTTCGAGAAAAAGGTCGATCGATTCTTGACGACCGATAATCGAAACTCGCCACAACCCCTTTTCTTTGGGTAAAAAAAACAGCTTTTCCGTTCCTCCGTGGAACCATAATAAAAAGTACAAGCCCATGAGAAGGGGCTCTGCGCAGTTAAAGCCGTGTCCCAATTCGTTAGGGAGGATGCGGTTAGCTACCTAAATATTTAGAGGCCATTCGCTAAGGGAACTTGATTTGGGACATCCTTCTTTAGTGTTGCCGTCTACCGAGCTGGAAACGAATGAAAAACGTATGAGTAATTAATAAAGCACTGAATGAAACAAATGAAACCTGAAATTAAGACATTTTAGGCGCCTGTGGCTAGGTACCTTCGTACGCGTTGTGAGATTTGGAAAGTGAAATAAAATTTTTTCATCCATTTCGTCGTTTGGAGATTCATTAGTTTTTAGTTTCCGGGGTATTTAAGTTTGTGTGGGTGTTCTGGGATTTAAATTCGTTTTATTTAATTGTACTAAGTACAATTTTTCCTTTGTTGTCGGGTGTTGGTTTGCGAAATTCTAGAGAATTCTTTCACTTACAGACAAAATACTTGATGGTCATGTTTGCCACTTTTCAACTACTTCCTTGGGTACGAGTTTCCTTGAACGACGCATGCTGCGCTTTGCATAATGGGAAATTCAATATGGAGGAGGATTTAGGATAAACTCTATCAACCCTAAATTTCACCCCCGAGAAAGGCACCAAAATCCTCTCCCCCATGATGCCTAACGAATTGGGACACACTTCAAGATGGCGTCCTCCCTATATCTGCCGATTTAGGTGCCTAAATGGCGAACTGGGACACAGCTTAACTCATAGACGCGGTCATCTTTCGTGTCGACTTAAGGCAGCTCTGGCCTCAGGGTCCCTTAATCCAGATTTTCTGAAAGTTTTATTTTATCATCTTTAAAGTGCGTTTTACACACTGAGATGAATGTAAATTAGGGTTTCCGGGCTGGTTTTACTACAATTCAGCCTTGAAAGTGGAGATTTTAACGCGGGGTTTAATTTAGATTGCTCAGATTACATCAGAATTAGGAAAATTCGAACTACATACCATAATCGAGCCAAATTAAAACTGTACGTAAGAAGAGTCCTGAAAAATCGAAAAAATTAAAATATGGACATGTTACCGCCTATTTTTCAAAGTATCATACAAACATAAATCAGTACACATAGAATCGAGTAATTTCAAAATATGTGTCGAGAGAAATCAGAGCATGTGAGTTCCTTCAGATAGGTATCTCGGAATTACCATCACGTGGGACGGAAGAAGTACAACGGACATCAAGCAGGGAATGGCCCAAGCTATAGCCTGAGGCTTCCAAGTCATCACGTAGAATCACATCGTGCCCATTTTCTTTCGCCTCTTGTGTTCCTAGTAGGGTCTGAAAACATCTCTTCCAGATATTTTTTTATGTTTTGGGGGTCACTCTCTAATTGTCCTGCTTCTTTTCAGCACAGACTTGCGGTGTCACATGTACTTAGATCAAAAAATGCCCATCGTAATAGCAAGCTAAAAATATACAAGACAATTATAAGACCCATTGCAACTTATGGATGTGAAGCATGGAGTGTGATACAGAATACGAAAAGCATACTTGATCGATTCGAAGGGAAAGTGTTTAGAAAAATTTTAGGACCCATTCAGGAAAATTATATCTGGAGAATCAGATTCAACCATGAATTATATGGTATTTTTAGAGAACCCCCTCAGTCAAAATACATCCGACTACAGCGATTGCAGTGGGCCGGGCAAGTGGCTAGAATGAATGACAAAAGGATACCAAAGAGAACGTTAGACAGCCGAATGTACAGTAAAAGACCAGTAGGAAGACCACGTAAACGCTGGAAAGATTAAGTACAGGCTGACACACGGAATCTCCTAGGACTATGACTCTGGAGGAGAGCGGCAACTGACAGAAAAGCATGGAGGCAGAAGTTGAAGGAGGCCAGGGCCCAAACCTGGGCTGTAGCGCCATAGGAGAGATAGCTTGAGACTATTCTCTCCATGCATGAGGTGTGTTCATGGGATAAAGACAACTGCTGAGCTGAAAGAAGATAGGACTACAAACCAGGAAAAGGTACGTGGGCACATTCGTCTGGAGCGTGGCACTTTATGTATCGGAAGCATGGACCATTGGAAAAGCTGACCAACATAGGCTAGAAGCCTTCGAAACCTGGTACTGGAGGAGGACGCTGAAGATAAAATGGACGGACAAAATAAGAAATGATACAGTTTACAGAAGAGTAGAAGAGGAAAGGACCATGTGGAACACATAGAGAAAAGAATAACCAGATGGATTGGGCACACCCTGAGACACAATGGGTTTAAGAAGGACATAATTGAAGGTAAAATAGAGGGAAGAGTCCCCAGAAGAAGACCAGGGAATAAGTTCATGTACCAAATAAGGCGGAAAAGACATAGGAAGAAATAGCAGGTGGTAAGAAAACTACCATTAGATAGGGAACGATGGAGAGCCGCAGTCAACCAATCCTAAGATTGAACGTACAATTTTGATGATAGCATTAAAACTTCAAAAATGAGTTCTTTCACTGCAGTGGAGGCTGTCAAAATGCAACGATATAACAAAACATAATTTTTAAACTGGCCTATGTTCCTCATTTATGCTACATGTGGTTGGAGCTGTCAACAACGAAGGCCTACAATACAACGAAGGCGTAAGGCCTACAATAGGCCAATCTCGAGTGATTGTTGCTTGTGCTTAGGCGACAAAGGGATATTCAGAATATTACCTTAGCAACAACATCAAAATCGGAACGGAATGAACACTCATAGACATATGTATTACAAAGGCTTCCGCGGCTTTGTTGTGATTCAGAATCGTCCAGGTTCTTTCCCGCGTTCCCTCATATAGGCGGACAACCGTTTCGCTGGCATTACAGTGGTCATTGTAATGCCGGCGAAAATGCCACTGGTCACACCGACATCATCAGGTCCGGACCTGATATTCAGAATTCGAGAAATGTAATATTTACTCACGTCACGACATCTGTTTATGACATTACCGCATTAACTTGGAAGAAGAACCCGGCTTAACTCACCTGTAACGAAAAGAGGAGAAGTAACATTAACAATGGACCAAATAGCATGTTCATACGTTCTGCAATCGGCATGAGATTACATCACCGCAATTAAGACAGAATCATAAGCATGTGTAATTCATTTTTTTATCTTCACTGCCCAATATACTGCGCTTTTGGCCAATTTATATCGGGTAAGTGACAACAACGACAGACGAACACAAACACCTATACCCACAAGAGTGGTAATAATTCCACCCAGGCGGGATTAAAACCCGCGACCCTCGGTTTAGCAGGCGAGGACTTCAACCAGTCGCCAACGGGACCGACATGGCAATCTCTCCAGTCATCGGTATGGGTGAAACTGTATCAATCTGTTCAGCGTAAAGCTAGTACCATACGCATTACCGGCGTCACGTTAGCAGACTGTAAAGGCTGGGGCACAATCAACGTGTACGTGTGACGCGAGACGTTAACGGAACAACGGGAGACGGGGAACGCAAGTCAGCGGTCACAATCGACGTTAACGCGGCCCGGAGTTAACAATTGACTAACGCAGGCCCTGCTAAGAGATCAGGTGTAAACAAGTGTGGAAGTAAATAAGCTGTCTTAGTCAAGAGCAATCTTCAACAGTTGGATGTATCTGTCGACAGATGGCTCCCATTCCCGGATTCTCAGGACTATTCTGATTGTATGATTTTACACTTCCTTTTAAGATTATCCGGTGGCGAGCCCGAGAAATTTACACTAACTATTCTGATTGGTTTTCCGTGTACGGGACACGGGAAGAGATGGAAGTTGCCCATCTCTCGCGCACACGTACTCCCCGTACACGTTGATTGTGTCCGTTCGCTATACTTTCCCGTCAGCCATCTTTCCGCGTACTCCCGTTAACGGCTCACGTTACACGTACACGTTGATTGTGTCCCAGCCTTAACACACACCGCAGTTCGTCAGCGTGAGCATGTACGCCAGTAGACGAAATGGCTGGCGGGGAATTATGAAGCAGTATTAACTGGAATGCCTTAAAGTTTAAGATTATTCATAAGATCATTTCACAAGTAATTACATTTCTGCGTGCAATCTTCCAAGAAAAAAACTCTGTACGAGAAACGACGAACTGAAAAATCTTAATTCCAACGCATTTTTCTAGTTATTTCAAAGCATCTTTCAATGCACGACCGTACTAAGCGTCACAAGAAACTTGGAAACACCCTTCAAATAAAAAAAAATAATTATAATTAATTATGACACGCGCTCAACCCAAAAGCACAGAGCGGAACCAAAAATCTTGACGACGATCTTTCCGCACCAAAACAATCTGGAACTCTGAATGAAAATCAAAATAATTATCTCGCAAGAAAAACTCAGGAAAGCTTTCAAAGAAAGCGGTTGACGGCTTTCTAGTGCGTGCGGCCTTTTAACGTTTCTATCTAAGATACGACACGAAAACTTTCGCATACGCACGTTTGTTTCATTGTCCGAATCACGAGTTTTCCCCGAAAAAAAGGAAGTGCGTCGACACTGATGAAGCTGATGGATACGTTCCATTGGCAAGTATTACAACGCATGCGTTCAATGCGGTGCGGTGAACTTTCCACCAATAAAAAGGTAGGATTTCTCCGAAATTCACCTTTTATGCGGTTTGCCGGTAGTTTGCAGTCTGGGAAAGTATAAAATAATTTGGAGGTAGAAGAATTATATTCTCACCGAATAGATACTTTGAATTTCCGAAATATATTTTAAATGGATGTATTGGTTTTAATGTCGTAGACGATCCACAGAAAATTCGTTCAAGGTTTTAGTTACATCGACTCACGAATTACACACAGTCAGAAGACACGAAAAAATACTCTAACAAACGTTTCGCTTAAATTCTATGAACGCGGCCGCTATTAAAAAGATACATACTTTTTCATCAAGAATCGTTCAATCCTAAGATTGGTGGAAAGCTATTTTCAATTGTATCCTTTCCTACGCTAACCCATTCTCTCCTATTTCGCCCTTTAGTTCCATGTCCCGTTTTACCTCTTCGAGGAGTCAAATTACCATTATGAATTAAACTTTGTCCAAATTTCCAAAGTTTTGTGAGCTATCTATTTTCTAAACTTCTCCAAGTACCTACCCACAGTTTGACGTTTACGCAGTTTACGAAACTCAGTCAAGAGCGTTTTTATTAAAGTCGTGTCCCCATTTGTTAGGCATTAGGGAGGATGCCGTTAGCTACCTAAATATTTAGACGCCTTTCGCTAAGGGAGTTGATTTGGGACATCCTTCACTAGTGTTGCCGTCTACCGAGATGGAAACGAATGAAAAACATATGCGTAATTAATAAAGGACTGAATGAAACAAATGAAACCTAAAATTAAGACATTTTTGACGCCTGTGGCTACCTTCGGGTGCGTTGTGAGATTTGGAAAGTGAAATAACATTTTTTCATCCATTTCGTTGTTTGGAGATTCGTTACTTTTTAGTTTTCGGGATATTTAAGTTTGTGTCGGTGTTCTGGGATTTGAATTCGTTTTTTTTAAGTGTACTAAGTAGGATTTTTCTTTTGTAATCGGGTTTGGGTTACGTAGCGTGTATTTTTTTATAATTTTTTCTGCGTATACTGCTTTTTTAGCGAATAGCGTATGTTATACTCGCCGGCCATGTTTGTCACTTTTCAATTACTTCCCTGTGTACGAGTATCCTTATACGACGCATGCAGCGCTTTGCATTATGGGAAATTCAATATGGAGGCGGATTTAGGATAAACTCCATCTACCCTGAATTTCACCCCCGAAAAAGGCACTTAAATCCGCTCCCCCATGAGCCCTAACGAATTGGGACACACTTCAAGATGGCGTCCTCCAAAAATCTGCCGATTTAGCTGCCTAAATGGCGAATTGGGACACAGCTTAAGTATGCAATTTAAAAAATAGCTCTCGCTTTTGCGTGATTTCTTATATAATCTCCCATTTATAAGTTTGGATAGAAAAGGAAATGATATGAGTAGATTTGTGATCACATTTCAAGGACTTGTAGGCCAAAAAATAATGTTCTCACTAAGCATGTAATTAACTTTTAAAAAAATTTCAAACCACAGAAGGCGACAATTTTAAATTTTGCTAATGGCCTACCGGAAAATAAATAAAAGCTTACAAATTTGCTCAATGAATAGGATGCATTTAATCACTCTTTGGGGGCAACGAATTGTGACTAGAACGCAATTATAGGAAAACTGTAGAGAAGTCTATGAATGATAAAATATTTGATGATATTTTTGTGAAAAATTTTTCATATTTTTTTTTTTACAATTTTCAGATGTATTTATACACATTTATGTATATAAATTCATCTGTATACATCTATGTATGCATGTATTATATATGTAATTGTATACATCTGAAAATTGTAAAAAAAAGTTTGGAATATTTGTCACAAAAATGTCAACAAATTTTTTATCATTCATAGACTTCTGTACAATTTTCCTATTATTTTATTTCGTTACAAAAACAATTCATTGCCCCCAAAGAGTGCACCAATGCATCCACATTTTGTATTCCTCATAGTGTTCTTATGGTTTTTTCCTCCTTTTTTCTTCCGTAAATCTCCACGTTTCTGATCCCATCCGTCCGTTCTATCTTCAGAATCCCCATCCACAATCGTATTTCAAGACCCTCCAACTCTCCTGTTTCAGCTGTCCAATGGTCCAGGTCTCTTGGTCGCGTAGTGCATTGAACCAAAAGAATTACTCGTGGAACTGCATCATAATTGCCAATCTTATACTATTTCAAAACAAACTGTTGTTTTATAATCATGGGTTGTTTCATTGCTTGGGCTAATTTTTGCTTGATGTCCGATTTACTACGTGTGACTTATCCATTCCTTTCAACCTTCCTTCCCACGTCAGAAAGCATCCAACGTAGGTGGCGGTGTATTCCACCAGTTTTAGCATCTCTCCCTGCAGCTTAATATCTACCTTAAGCTTCCTTCTCTTATGTACTAACAATACTTCAGAGTTACTAAACACCGAGAAAAAAATTGAAAAAGAATTCTCAAAGGCAGTAAAAAAAAGCTTATCAGGTAGAGCGCTGCGATAGTCACTTTTTTCCGCCGCAAGAAGTGTGTTTCCGTGAAAACCATCACTTGCGTCCGACGCACTTTGCTGATTGGGCAAAAATTTAAGTCACGCCTGTGCGAGATCTGGGAATGGAGATATATACACAAGACGCGCTTTTAAATGTTGTTTTTCTTACAAGATTTCTGACGCTAAATCTTACTCGTGGTCAACATTTTGAGAGGATTTCAAGGTCTGCGTGTCAATCTTCTTCGTGACCGCTCTGGATGGACAGGAAGGGGCCTACAGCACACTTCTCCTATGTATCTACAGTACTTAAAGAGTAACTCAACTTTAAAATAAATTAAAATCAAATCATCACAAGCATTCAAAAAAGCTTAACGGATGGCGTGTTGCGATAGTCACTTGTTCTGCCGCAAGTAGTCCGTTTCCGTGGAAACCATCATTTGCGTCTGACGCACTTCCCGCATCGCGAAACAATTAAAATCACGCGCGTGCGAGATTGAGAATGGGAGATACACACAAAGACGCGCTTTTTAATTTTGTTTCCTTTTTTTTATCAAAGATTTCCGTCGCCCAAAACCCACCCATATCAAAATTTTGAGTGGATTTCGAGGTCTGCGTGTCAATCTTCTTCGTGATCGCTCTGGATGGACAGGAAGGGGCCTACAGCATACTTCTGCAATGTATTAAAACTACTTAAAGAGTAACTCAACTATAAAATAAATTAAAATTAAATTATTTTAAAATAAAAAAATATTTAATAAATATATATATATATATATATATATAAATTAATAAATAAAAAATAATATAAAAAAATATAAAAATTCAAATTAAAAAAAATAAAAAACACAAGCATTCAAAAAAGCTTAACGGATGGCGTGTTGCGATAGTCACTTGTTCTGCCGCAAGTAGCCCGTTTCCGTGGAAACCATCATTTGCGTCTGACGCACTTCCCGCATCGCGAAAAAATTAAAATCGCGCGCGTGCGAGATTGAGAATGGGAGATACACACAAAGACGCGCTTTTTAATTTTTGTTTCCTTTTTTTTAATCAAAGATTTCCGTCGCCCAAAACCCACCCATATCAACATTTTGAGTGGATTTCGAGGACTTGTGTGCGTCGACCGACCTCCTCCGTGAGCGCTCGAGACGGACAGGATGGGGGTCGTCCCGATCCCGTGCGATGATTAGTCCCCGCGAGGAAGCAGCATCGCGCCTCTCCCCGTGTCTCTCGCTTCCGAAACACATTATGCGGCCGAGTGTTCCGTCACGCCTTGCGCGTCTCAAAAGGAAGAGAGCTTCGACTTCGACACCCTTCCCGAGTCCGCGTGCGTGCGAGAACTCGCCGCAGATCAAGTCCCATTCAGAGCGCGGAAACGATGTCATAGCAACCGACGCAGAATGAAATCGCTGACAACGCTTTTCTTTCCTTGTTTTTTGAAAAATACTCGGAAAAAAAAATTTGAGATGATAAAATTCACGGATAAAATGTGATTAAAAAATAAGAAGAAGAGTAGAGGAGGAATGGACCGCAATGGAACACCATGATGAAAGGAAGAGCCAAATGTTCATTATTAAATGAAAAACGTTTACAAAAAAATTAATAAGATAAAATTTACGGAAAAATTATACAACAATACATTAGAATAGAAAAAAATTTTATTGTCCTGGGAAAAAGTCCCTTAGGACATTGAATTAGTTTACATGCCTTCATGAGGAGTGGAATGCAAAGACAAAATACAAAGCCTTGCAGTAAAAGGAAAACAAACAAACAACTTTCAAGTCAGCAGAGAGATATAAAATGAGCGAGGCAAATGAAAATGAAAAAACAGTCTCAATATCAATAATCGAAATAGTATGTTAAAACAAAAATGTACTATCTGTAATATCTATTAATAAGAAAAAATGAAAAGCAAACAAACGAATATTTTACAAGACAGAAAAACAGCAAATGATTATAGTTAGGGAAGATCAGGAGAGGACCACATGGAACACTCTACAGAACGAAAGAACAGGACGGATTGGGCATACCCTGAGACACATTGGATTTGTGAAGAGCATAATTGAAGGTACGATGATGGAGGTAAAGATGGGAAAGTCGCAAGAGGAAGGCCTATGATCACACAATGAGGAAATTACGTAAGTAGAACGTAGAAAAAAGTACAATGAAGTGGTATTTATCTTTGAAATGAGATGGAACTCATTGAGTTTTAGGGGAAAAGACATTTCGCTCAAACAACCTGAACCGAATAAACTTTTGGTTTTGTTCCAGAGAGAATGGCGTCACCATTTAAGTTAGGACTGCCAAAATAATCTCAGTCGCCCAGAAATAATGATTCGAGAGCATTTCCCGACTGGCCATGCATTTAAACCTGAACCAATCAGTCGAAGTGAGTAAATACTGCGAGTAACAATTTTTCAAATTAAATTTTTATATTCAACAGGATAAATGTTGGATAAACCTGGAAAATCTGCCCGAAATATACACGTGTCTTACTTGAGCATTTCGCTATTGGCACTGAGATTTATAAATCATTTATCGCTCCGGTCTCATCTCAACGATATCATATCGGTCATCGAGACGGGGACTCAAAAGATTCGAGAGTAATCACTGCATTGTCATTTTTTCAGAGTTGGGTTTCAGCATTTCAAAGAGAAATCCTCATAAACAAATAAGCACCCGAAATACAAACTCAAAATACTAAACACAATTGAAAATGTTTTTTTTTTTCATTACAGGAGGCTAATATCAGATGGCTGAAATTGTCGTGGAAATGTTTCCATTTCATATCTTTTTAGTGGAAATATTATCAGAAAACCTTGAAACTTCTTCGTTTTACATCCCTAACTCAGAGGGCGAATGATGGGAATACTGTCGTAAGAGTTTTGAATTTCCTCCAAAACTTCTTTTTAAAAAAAATGTCTTTCGGAGAAAAAGCACCTTAACTGATATTTATAGTTATCATTCTTAATTTATAAAAAAATGTTTTTCGACGCAGCCAAGGCTACATCCATCCATCAGAGGGGTAAAATACCTGGACAGAAAAAATAACTTCGTCCGGGCATAAAGCGACGTTTAACGGCCAGAATGCGAGTTGTTTTCCTTTGTTTTAACCACACGAGATAAGCTCTCAGGGCATTAAATATTCTGAGAGTGATTTGTCTCGACGCAAGCGATACTATCAATTACAACGAAGGATTTACGAGGGGCTAAATAAATATAAATTTTTGGCCTCGCTCCAGAGACAGAGTATGGCGTCACCGTTTCAGTCAGGACTACCGAAAAAAATCTCAGTCGACCAGAAATAACGATCTGAGAGCATTTCCCCGACTGACCATGCGTTCAAAGATGAAAACATTGTCGCGGTGACCTCCTTTTTGTTCCCAGCGTTCCTCGTTTGTTTCATATGACGCGTTGCAGAGCCATACGTTTGGATGACCAACTCATTCGGCTCCATTCGGGAAAAAATAACATTAGTTCAAGGATTGTATGAATTTCCAATCTAAGACCTTCACCCAGTATTTGTTAGGATTTTCAATTGAGACTTACGTTGGGGGAGTGCACGTGTTAAAAGACAAGAGTAAATTCTCGGAGCGTCGAGTAATGAAGATAGAACAGAAGGCATTTCGGGAAACTAGTATAATTAACAGAATATCGCGAAAGGGCCTGATCACACGTCCCCGTATCAATGCGGGCCAACGTCTGCTGTGGCGACATCGCAAGTATTTATATACACACGAAGAGGCATCTAGTAGTCCTTCACCATTCAAAAAACAAAAAAAGAAAGAAGCTAAAAAAAGAAGCTATTTTACTTGTCAGGCCTCATTTAGAATATGCCGCTAGTATATGGGATCCGTACGAGGAAGGTATGATAAAAGAATTAGAGCGCGTGCAAAGGAGATCTGCCAGGTTTGTTAAAGGCCGTTATGATAATTGTATTAGTGTTACGAGGTTAATAGAAGAACTAAGATAGGAATTACTATCAGAACGCAGGTAAAAATTTAGGTTAAACCTTTTAAGTAAATTCGAAACAGAGTTGTTCACAGATGACGTTAGATATATATTGAGAACCCCTGCGTATTATGCTAGGTTTGATCAGATTAACAAGATTAGAGAGATAGATTGTCGTACCGATAGATTTAAAATGCCATTTTTCCCTCGTACTATAAGAGAGAACAATAGGCAGCGTAGCAAAGGAATAGGTAGGTGAAATATAATTAGAGTAGTCTGTAGTGCATGATGCATGTAATTACAACCAATAATCCCTTTCTTATTATGTAGATACTAACCATCTAGCTGCATGTGACCCTATTATCTAGCATATCTCCATTAAATATCCCAGTTGCATGTCAATAGTGCATGTTTGGTGATCTTCACCCCCTGCCACACACCCTCGTGGTGGCTCGCAGGGTATCACGTACATGTAGATGTAGATGTACTCCATGTGGAGAGGAAAGGCTGGAGAATGGACGCCTTACAACAATTTGAAATTGTTCAGCATGGGAAGGAGTCCCTCATGAATGAACAGCTGTTCAAATGTTACTCCCCACTCCATTCCCTAAACCGTGCATTGACTCATTACCTGTGCCTCACCACTTACTTCCCTCCTCCCACTCAATACCTTTCTCCCCTCGCTCAACACCACTCTCCCCCTCCCCTCCTAGTTGTGTATATATGCCGCTTCCTTGACAAAAATTCTTTGTACCTGATGATGGCTTGACAGCTGAAACGCGTCGTACCTTAGAAACTAAACCTGTGGAAGAAGTGCTTCATACTTTAGTGTTTCATTATGATATCCTTCCACTACATCTCGCCGGACACAGTTACGTTTTTTGGTTAAATCATTCGGTCCAGGGTCTCAAATGCTTGCGGTGTATTCGAGGTGTGGCCTAACCAGAGCGAAGTTCTTTTACTAAGTAAGAAAAAGTAAATTACATCTACATCTACGTCATACCCTGCAAGCCACCCAAAGGGTGTGTGGCAGGGGGTGCTTTCGCACTAGGCATGCATGAATGATATGGTAGAACACCGAAATTACGTTAAAACCCGCGTACCACACATGCAAAGCGCCAATTAAAAATTTAATACCCAAGAAACATTCTAACTTCAATCGTTCCAACATGCAAGGGATACAAAGACTACTACTACATATTCAAAATATCATGCATAAATAAGAACATCAATATTTTATTATCAATTAGATCCGCCAAGCGCTATCTCCCGCTAGAATGTATCGCGGAGAAGATTTCCGTCTTATCGTCGGCTGGAAATCGTGAATGCCAACTGTGGCGTCTTAAAAAAAATAATCCCCACGCTACACCTAAGACGTTAAATGCCCAGGTGTTAGAATTAACGATAGGAACGAACCCAGGGTTCAGGAGGAATTTTCTCTCGCTTCACATTCCCATGGCGACCACGGCACTAGGAAGGACACACGCCCGAAATCTTCCGTGGACCGCGCCTCCGGTAATGGCCTAACCGTCACCCTCTCGGGCTCATTATTTCACGGTCATAAGGAAAAGAGTTCCCGTTAAAGAAGGGACAACCGAATGCCCCACCAAATCACTTCCTTAACGGAGTCGCAAGCGAGCACCTTTCCTACTCGGCTTTCTCACGCAGAAAAATAACAAGAGAGCAGATTTATATACTAATTTTCCGTCCCAGCCAACGCCTTCTCGGGATTAATACAGGTCATTCATAAATTATTTAAACAACTTTAGTCGAATTTGAAGACGGTACAGTATTATCCGATACGAACCAAACGAAAGGGCTTCATTTTTCAAAAAAAGTATTACTCCTTAAGTTTCAGTTAAATGCCGGTGGGTTGCCGGGAGCGATCGGCAATTGGTTAACAACAATGCAAAAAACTCACATTGTTTAGGTAATTTATACACGCTATTGAGGTAACTGGATCGGGCAATACGTCATCAAACTGTAGCCTGACAACCGAAATAACAAACATATTCGTTATCCCTGCTATTTCCTTACTTTCTTTTGGATAGCACGACGGAATGGAAAATTTGGGTATGAAACGTAAGAATCATCATTGGTCGTTCAATCCTAAGATTGGTCGACTGCAGCCCTCCACACTTCCCTATCTAATGCCAGTTCCCTTACATCCTGGTATCTCTTCCTATGTACTTTCCTCTTTATTTGGTCCATGAACTTATTCCTGGGTCTTATTCTGGGGATTTTTCCCTCTATTTTGCCTTCAAATATGTTCTTCACAAACCTATCGTGTCTCAGGGTGTGTCCAATCTATCTGGTTCTTCTTTTCTCTATGGTGTTCCACATGGTCATTTCCTCATCTACCCTTCCGTACACTTCATCATATCTTATTTTATCCGTCCATTTTATCTTCAGCATCCTCCTCCAGCACCAGGTTTCGAAGGCTTTTGGTCTATGTTGGTCAGCTAGCCCAGTAGCCCATGCTTCCGATCCATAAAGTGCCACGCTCTACACGAATGCTTTCAAATACTGTTTTCTGGTTTGTAGTCCTGTCTTCTTCGAGCACAGCAGTTGTCTTTTTCCCATGAACGCCTTCTCAGCTTGGACTATTCAACGCTTGATGTCCATTGTACTACTTCCGTCCCACGTGATGGTAAGCAGAGCAAAAATATCTGTACGAAATTATAGGCAAATAACTCTTAAAACAAGCAGTGGCTATTTAATGCAATGGATTCTACTCGATTTTACCAAAGTTAAATTCGGGAATGTGGGTGATTATTAATTTAAATAAGTAAAAATATATATTTTAGGAGGATCCATCTTGAAGAAGTAAATTTACACTGATTTTTGGTGCGCTACCGATGGCAAACGTCGAGAAATTGGTGAATTAGCGCGTCCGGCCGTGAGCGCTACAGGACAATCGGGGTTAACAAAGATGGCGGACAGGCCACGCCCACATTACAGCTTTTAGCATCGGCCACCACAGCAAGACGCATCTCTAACTTCCTCCATTATACACACCCTTAATTTTCAATTTTCATGTTCCTTCGGTTCATTCCGCAGCAAGCAATACATTCATGTAATAATACCCCTTTGGAAATGGAATTTCATCTGGTTCACTACAGCTCTCCGCACCATTCTCCACATAGCTAACCTCTTATTCATTTTAAAATTCTTCATTTTGACACCCTATGCCATATGCGCTAAATGTGTTCCATCCTCATTGTTAATTTTTCCCGTTTATTTATCCCACCATTATTGTTTTCAATAGTCTGTTGCGTCACAATGTGAGTCCCATACCTTTGTAAATTCAACTTCTCAATGCATTCGTGAAACTTCATATGCTGCACCAGGGTTGAAATTCGCTATGAAAAAATCATTTGACTTGACCGGGATTCGAGCCCGGATCATTCCAATTGCCGGTCAGGTGTGTTAGCCAGTTACAACACCAAGCCATCTTCCTTCAAGGCGGATTTCGAGGGGGGTTTATGCGGACTAGATGTTCAGGCCTCAAGTCTACATTGTAGCACATGAGACGAAGTCGTGCTTACAAAGCCACTGTCGCGGTATATGCTGCATCAGACTCCTCAGGCGGTTCTCTCCGTTCATTTGTTTTTAATTCTCAGAAAACACTACTTATCCATTGGTAAGGCAACAATCGCACTTTTCCACAGCACTTTAATACAATTACGATGCCTTCGACTCATGGAGTCATCACTAGATACATACTTGTCACTAATAGTAAAGGAAATATCACATGTGTGGGTCTAGGACATGAGAACTCTAAACTCTAGACAACGCAGTGAAGAAATATGTAAACAATTCCGGTTGAAAACAATTGATTTAACATAAATGAACCACTTACAAATCTCGCAAACAAAATCTACGGCAATAAAGCTATGAAATCACAATTTTACACACGTTAAGGCCTGGTTACACGACGCATTAACCCGTACGAGTTAATGTGTGAATGCACGAACGCCGTGTAACTACACAAACTTGTACGAATGCATCCTGCTCCTTTCGGTTCACGCATTCGTACATGAACTTGTACATGAACATGTTTTGGTCAACGTATTGCGTAACACTGCCTTAAAACAAATATAAAAACCCGGAAAATATTAGTTTTGATTAATTTGTTTTCTTTGAGAAAAAAAAAAAAACACAGATTTACACAAGTCCAGGATTAAAACCGTAAAGTTGAAAAAAAAAGTTTTCAAATACTCGTCTGACATTAAACGGTCTAATGTTCCGCATGTGCCTCATTTCCAGATGAATCTCCAGTGGGTTTGGAATATCTCCAGACGGGCAGTTAATTCCTTCCTCAATTAAACGGCACTAACTTCCCAAGGACAAAAACAGAAGCGGTAAGAAATTCGATGTAAAGCATTGTCTTTCCCCAGGATCCTCGAGGCGCAAGTCGCTTTAATGGAAATCCTCTGGATGAGACGCACTCATTGTTAATGGACTGAGGCGAGACGCGATACAAGCGCTCCATTACACTCGCCAAACCTATTTAATGCAGGCGCATTCCCATGGAAGAACCGAGAGATAAAAAATGGACCATTTTATTCGATTTTGTCGCCCGACGCAGCCACGTTCTTGCCAACCAAAATGAAGGAGTTTAGCGGCCCTAGGGGCCTTATTCAGTAAGAAATCGACGCGGTTTATTATTCTTATATATATATATATATATATATATATATACACACATATACACATATATACATATATTATACATATAATACAAAAATTAATCAGGAAAATTAAGGAGGAGACTTCATGTTAGGGATGCCCTATAACCAACTCCAATTTTTACTCATATTATCCAGTACAGATTTCGCTATTGAATGGTGTAAACATATTACTGAGTCACTGGTCAGTTAACAAAGATATATTAGTTTAAAAATCATAAATTTTAACGCTGAAATACATTGCTTTAGTGGAAGTTCGAAGGCATCTCTTCACATAACTTTATGTGTTTTAATTTCCGCCCAAATAAAATTGTTCAAACACTTGTATGTTATGCGCTACATATCGAACCACCCGATAAATCTTGTCAGCTTACGTAATCGATTACGTACCACAAGTATTTAGGAATATAACAAGGGAAACTTCTGCTGTTTGCCTAGATTTTCAAATCTATTTCTTAATAAGTAACATAATTAGGCATTTTATATACATGATTTATGGGAATATACAGGAACGACACGTGTGTTCTATAAAGTTATGGAGCCCATAAGTCATGGCAAGCATTCATTAAGTGTCCCAGAAGCATTCGATTAATTGAATGTGTACTTATTGTAATGTGTCAGTCTAGCAACAGGCCTAAAGAAAATTAAAAGTGCTATTTTCGATGAAGCCTGGAACGAACAATATTTTGGACAGCGAGATGACCTTCAACTAACTTTATCGATCGATAAGGGAACGACACACAAGAATCAAGTTTAAAGAAACAGGCGATATCAGGCAGAAATTGGTAATAGATAACATGATCTCAAGAAAATAACTTTGTCACATTTCCACGCAGTTTATTCACAACACCACCCCAGGTTTCGACGACACTTGTAACTATCAAGGTGATCGGTCATTTTTTATCTCGTAACAAAGGAGTCAAGTGGAGCCATCGCGCAGTGTTCGAGATTTTGGTGTATTTAAATCCTGATAATGACGAATATTGTCGAAACCTAGATCGCTGATGAGAATAAACTGAATTGAATCATAAAGAAGTTCGTTTATTAAGACACACAAGAGGACAGATTCTCTCCTCGCCATTGAAAATCTTGTTTTCACATCTTTTCATTTCGATGCAATAATGCCCGAGCACTCCCAACCACTTAAGTTTCTCTCACAGATGAGTCACAACTCGCATGAATATTCAAAAGGATGGCAGCGCAGGAAACCGTCCGATATACAATTCAATTAGTGCCCAAGGTCATTTAGAGCGCGAGTGGGCGTTAACGCGACCATCGCATGATGTATTTGCCGAGAATTGAGCGTGAAGCGTCTTAGGTATTCGTAGTAATTTTCCAAGGGGGAAAAATTGGCCGAAACCAAGGGGTTGACCGTTGGGAATAATTCCCATCACTTAACTAAGGAGTCAAGTGGCGCCATCACGTAGAGTTCGAGATTTTTGGTGTATTTGAAGCACTCGTAAACAGTCCCACCTAGCCTTGCAGGTCGAGTTTTTTTTTCGCGGGAATATTGTTTTTGAAGTTTAACTTCGCGATTGAAAACGTAACAAACAATATAAGAGTAATTAAAGTTATCAAACCGAGCGGATAAAGCTCGCCGAAATCTCCAACCGTTCGTTGCTGTACCACGTGACTTCATACGTACGTTATCGGGATTATCTCGAGCGGTTCAAATAAAACCTCTCAGGAATCTAATCACGACGCATGAGCGACGTCACCTCCGCTAATCACATGTATCAATAATTGCTATATAAAGTATAAATCATTAAATAAGGTAAATAACATTGTAAATATTTCATAACAATAGGCCGAGACATTTACGTTCCAGAGGAGTCCAAACTCGGGTGCGTACTTAAATAATCCCATATTGCGGCCTTAAAATTTAATCATTCCAAGTTTAATTATTATTTGATTGTCGCCATTCATTATTGCATTGAAGAAGATGGCTTTACGTACGGAGGTTACCACCATGTCAGTAGACTTGGAATTCGCTTGTGAGCGACACTTCAATGAGAAAGCATGCGCTTTCACGGCAGTAGTGGTCAATAGTAGTGGCAATCGACCGCGGTTCGCTCTCGCAAAGAAAATGGACCGGCTCCTATATTGCCTCCAAGTAACATATCGAGTCCGCGATAAAATTTCATCGCATTCAGTAAAATCTTGGTCACTTGACTGCAAAAGGAGATGAAATATAAATTGTAAATGCATTCGTTGGAGGAGGATTTATTCCCGCATATGTCACGATTTATTTGTTCTAGGAAACGTTACAAATGCTAAAGAACGCTAATTTAATCTTTATAGACTTCCTATTGTTTGATAATAATAATTATTATCGCCATTTTTACACCTGATTCGCCACAATAATGCACAATTGCCGTTACTTAAACAAATTTATCACGTCCAAGAATGCACGTGGGACTCGAACGGAGCAATGTAAGCACGAAACGAATGTCAAATTTGGGAAATTTTCGGAATAAACATTTTCGTTGCTTACTTCCGTCATTAATTTCTCTGGGAACAACAAAAAATTAAGTCTAAACAGAACGATTCCCTTTAAGCAGTGATGCGATTCGAGATATCGCCACACTCGCCACAACCTAAGAAGTTAACTTCCATGCGTAAATCCGCCATAATATGTTATTGTCGCTAATTTGACGACGAAATTGTTGGTAACAACAACGAATTGATTATTACCCGTGGTGTTACTACTGACCAATATATCTGATTGTCGCGCACTTCGTAGGGTTAGGTATTCCCTGGTTACCTATATCTGTAGTCAATCCAATTGTTTCGAACGCAAGAACTAATAATTTATATAAATCTTTATCGAAATGACTTATCCTACACTGGCAATTGATTGCTTAGCCCTCTTACTGCCACAGGCCGATATATCGCCTTTTGCTCCACAGGCGAAAAGTGCTATGAGACCGATATATCGGCTCGAGCACAAATTATTTTTCAAACTAATTTTGTTGTAATAATTACATTTATCCTTTATGGAATGTATCAGAATATTATAAACAACAATTAATTCATTTTTAGCAAAAAATAAAAAACATTACATTCATATCTAAAATAGTAACTTCATATTGTTTTTTTTTTTCATAAGGTGCCACAAAAGTCCCAAATTCAGGCTGGCACTTTTTGCTGGTACCACCAAATTTCGGTGGCACTATGAGGGTTAATTAGCCCAGCACAAATAAATCATGAATATATGTACCTTTGCTAGTGTTTGGAGAAAAAAAATTCACTGCGTTCCATGCATTGAGGTCTATAAAGAGGGCACTGCGTCATCAAACTGTAGACTGACAATCGAAGTTGCAACCATATTGTTTAACCCTGCTCTTTCCTTACTTTCCTATGGATAGAACGACGGAATGGACGAATTAGCCGGGGTGTAAAGCAAGAGCATCAAGCCTCGGTTTTAAATTTAAGGCGAGTAACTCTAGAAACGTAGTTTGGCAGATTAGCGCAATGGATTTCACTCGATCTTACAATAGTATTCATCCGAAATGCGAATGATTATTAATTTAAATAAATAAATAAACAATACATGTCAGGAGAATGCAAATTAAATAAGTAGGTACATGCTGATTTATAGCAAGTTATCGAAGGAGGACACAGTACAATTGCAAAATTAGTGCGTTAGTCCGCATGCGCTTTAAGCCTGAATCGCACGATCATTTTTTCCGTCCCTTTTAAGGGATAGCTCCAATGATAGCTTTTCAGTGACCGTGGCTCGAGCTATCATTTTCTGAATCACACGGTCATTTTGGCCGTCCCTTTTTCCATCATTTCTATTTATTTACTACTCTCATTCCATTGAAAGCCGAACGTGGCGTTAGAGTCGCTCTTTGCGGCCGAGCACTCTGATTGGCTAAATGGTGGAGTCAGCGATGCCTCCAGGGACGGGAAAAGGGGCGTGCCCAGGGATGGAAAAAACTATAGGGATCCCTATCGCTGGAGCCATCCCTGACTTTGTTCGAGTCACACGATCATTTTCGAGCGATCATTTGAGCTATCATTGGAGCTATCCCTTAAAAGGGACGGAATAAGTGATCGTGTGATTCAGGCATTAGATAAATGAGGGTTAACAAAGGTGGTGGACTGGCTTCAGCTTCTAGCATTGGCGAGCATAGCAAGCGCCCTCTCCATCTACCTCAATGGTCTCGTCAATGACCAAAAGAACAACAACATTATTAGCCGACAAAAAGCAAGCAATTCACTTCCACTTCTTCTCTCTCGCCAACTGTGAGCCGTGACATTTCGAAATCCGTCCTTGCGAGGCGGATTGCATTGACGGAATAATAAATGGTGCGCTTCTTACCATTACAAACCGCACCCGTCCATTAAAGTACTTCGGAATCGACGCGAAAGGCATGGCTCCATTAAGCTTTACCGAAACGCCCCCTCGTAGAGGAAGCGACTCAATCCAGTGAAGATTGGCGCGTCTTTCGTTTCGAAAAAATAAAAAAAAAAAAATTATTCGCGTCCCGATGCTTATGCGTCTTTTTTTATCCTTCGGGCACAAATGCTCCCCCCACCCTATTGACTATGTGCGTACGCCTCGTGTGATATGTGGGAGCTAATAAATTAAAAGAGAAGCCATGGGAACGAACGCGGATGGACGAGAGACGAACGGAGAAGGATTTATTGCGCATAATGATCGTCTTCTTTATTTTTGACACTTTTCAACGCATTAAGCCACACACCATAATGAGCAGGGAGCCTGAAAAAATATATATATACCGACCGGAAGACATTTCGGTATATACCCGCGTAGATTTTTCTCCAAAAAAAACATATTTCTTCCTTTCTTTGATCACGAAAGCTGACGGAAGAGTCGAGAGAATACGAAGGGACGTAAAAACGCGCGCGAAAACGCGAGAAAAAAAGAAAGACACAAATGAAAAACGAAAGGCGTTATACGGGATGACTCGCAGCGTTCGGCGTAGCCGAGTGTCCTTGACTTTGTAGAAAGGCGGAACGAGGAACGAGAGAGCGAAAAGGGAATGCGATTATATTTCTGGGGTGGGTGGGGGTGCGTCGGCGGTCAATTTACAGTCTCTTTTTCACCCCCATTAAGATGCGCCCCGTATGGAAAGGTCGAAGAAAAGAAATATGCACCGTATGCAGTCACGAGTAGTGAATTGAGTGAGTAATTTCAGGGACCGGTCCATCTTGGATACTGCCGTCGCGACATACTCATTGTGATCTTCCCAATGATGGCTTGAAGGTGAATTTAATGACTCCTCTATCGGCAAACAAAAAATACCAACCTATGCTGTAAAGAGAAAATGCATTGGGATATGTGACCAACATGAAACAAATAGTAAATTTGCACGTACACTAAAATCGTTCCGACCAACTTAACCCTGCACCACATATCTCTAGAAACTACCATAATAAGAAAGATATACTGCCGATCAGATTGGTGTGCACAAATTCCTTATTCCATAGCACAATTACAGATTATAACAAAAAATGAAAACCGCTGATCCCTTACTACGAACGGACGCTCATACACATTCTTTTTTTTATAGGATACAGTAGAGGGATACTCTCTTATTCCGACAGATCACAATTAATTTCCCCGAATACCTCTCTTTATTCATGGCAGGTGCCCTGACACTCTCTCTAACCAGACTTGGAGACAGCTCGCAGTGCGAAGGCGTAGACATAAAGAGGGCTGTATACCTCGGCCTAAAACGCCCATTTAGTTCCGACTTCCGTCGCACATTAGGATAATTATTCGCCTTCACCTCCATTCCCCGCCCCGGACAACAGCGCCACTGATGGGACAGTAGAAAATTCGTTGCAAGGGTTCAGGAGAATGTTCACCGTGACGTAATAATGCACAATTTTTAATATTTTGATGAGCCGGTATAAAAACGAAAGATTTCCACTTACAATAAGTGCAAAGATTTTAAGAAATATACGTTGCACGCACCATGGCGATCACCTCATTTTCAACTAATTCACGTATCTTCTGCGGTCGAAATATTTCAGTTGAAAGGAACAAGCGAAAATTTACGACACTCATTTTAAGCATTGTTTCTTATTATGGAGGTCGGCGCGAGCAGATTATCTTTCAGCAGCAATGCAGAGTCGTAAAACAAAAGCGTATAGAAGTCTGAGGAGGCGTTTTCAGCCCCTGTGCTACACAGCCCCCTTAACTCTTTATGAATAGCTACTGAGTGAGCTACACTCCGAGAACAACAAGTAAAATACTAAAGGAAAGATGAGCGAGGTGATCTCCAAATAGCGAGAAACACACTTGACACAAGACTCACGTAAGCCGGCGGAAAGAAAATATACTCGTACACTGAGCTGAAGAGAGCAGCTGCGACGAGACCGCAAAAACCACCGGATGAAAAAAATTAAGTTGAAAATAATTTTGCGAGCGCTGCGGCAAAACGCTTTTTCCTCCATTTGGACGCGGCCGCATCGATAATTCACACGCGTAACTCCACGAAAGAAGCCCACATGCTTTAGTAACCGGGAGAGGAGCACATGAATACACTACAGAGCAGGGTTCCCAGACAAGTAAAATGTTCCGTCTACGGGGGATTACGGGTCGTTGACCTCATTGGCACGAGTGACTCAGGGCTCTACAATTGAGCCAGTAAAATTCAGCGGCAATAGAAAATGAAGTCAGTCAACAAACTCACTCCCAACCAAAAAACCTACAAACATTTCAACAAATACACATACAAGAACTCATTTAAAAATAGAAAATAGAAAATTACAATAAAAACAATTTTATCCCCATGGAAAAAGAACAAATTTTGCACATTCCACTAGTAGCTTTTAATCACGACCCGGGTTTCGACAGTTTATGTCATCTTCGGGTCACCTGTTTGTCAGTCGAAACCCGGGTCATGGATAAAACTTACTGATGAAATTAGAGGCATTTGCAAAGTTTGTTCTTTTTCCATCAAGGAGAAATTTCACAAAGTTATCCCTGACATTGATCGTTTTGTTAATTCCATCATCATCAAACGTTACATAAGGAACATCAGAATGTAACTGGTAATGGTAAGCTAACGGACAAATGCTAATTTCTCCCACTTTTTTCTTCTTTGAAAAGGAAAGACATTACGGATAGTATGATAGTGTATCCTATTTTAGGAGGAACCTTAATTTTAGGCTTGCAAGATAACCTACCCTGAATTTAACATACATTATAAAGTAAGCCTTCCACTATCGGATGGTGTAAGAATATTTCTAGGTCATTGGTCATTTAACGAAGATATATTGGTTTAAAAATAATTAATTTTAGCGCAGAAGTATACCACCTTAATGGCAGTACGATAGCGTCTCTTCACATAACTTTATATATTTTAATTTCCACCCAAATAAAATTGTTCAAACACTAGTATGACATGCGCTACATATCGAACCACCCGATAAATCTTTTCAGCTTACGTAATCGATTACGTACCACAAGTATTTAGGAATATAACAAGGGAAACTTCTGCTGTTTACCTTGCTTTCCAAATCTACTTCTCAATAAGTAACATAATTAGGCATTTTATATACATGTTTTATGGCAATATATAGGAACGACACATGTATTCTATAAAGTTATGGAACCCATAAGCCATGGCAACCATTCAATAAGTGTTGCAGAAACATTCTATAAATTGAATGTAAACTAATTGAAATGTGGCGGTCCTACAACAGGCCAAAAGAAACTCACAATATTGAAAGTGATATTTTCGATGAAGGATAGAACGAACAGTTTGCTGGACAGCGAGGTGACCTTCAACGAACTTTATCGATCGTTAAGGGAATGACACACAAGAATAAAGGTTAATGAATCAGTCGATAACTCAATGCTATCTCAATTTCCGACCGAGTAATTTTGTTCAAAAACTTGTATAAAATTCACTATACTTTGAGTCGTCTAATATATTTTTTCAGCTTAGATCATTCATAATATATCACGAGTGTTTAGGTTTAAATGACACATTCCCGGTTTTCATCGGAGCACATAGCCGACATACTGCGATAAATGTGGCACGGTTGCCAAGGGAAACTGCTGCTGTTTACCTTGTTCACCAAACAAATTTCTCAATGTTTATCATAATGAGGCATTTAATTATACATTTTTAAATGTATCAAGCCTGAAGAAAAGTATACCCTTCCACCTGTTCCTCACAAAGCCATGACCATGTTATAAAATCTAGTAGGTATATAGCAATGGAAGCTGGAATCAGTATAATTACTGGTATACGTTACGCAGTAGAAGCTTCGGTTTAACGCTCGGTCCCCAAAAGTTTTACCCGGAGGAGAATATATATAAAACATAACAGGCTGCCCAAAGCAAAAATTTTCTCGTTACAGCTAATATTTTGTATATCTTAAGAAAGAAGTCCTTGGAAGCGCAGGTTCCTACTTACACTTCAGCATCAAAACGAAATGAGATCAGCGTCCTATTGGATAGGTGTGATAAGTGACCTCAATAGTCGAGATCTGGGTTCCGATACGACACTTTATAACCCGAAAACAATTTTTGGCGAGAAATTGGAAACGCGATTGATTGAAAGAAAAATGAAAATCGAATTTCAATGCGTGACTGGTCGTTTCTGCAGGCGTAATTCCTCTCTCGTAATGGTTCGCCGACGTTCACTTGTAACACGGATTTTCTAGGCGTTGAATACAAGGCCATTTGAGCTACGTTTTCGCGGGAATTGACCAATAATTATCAATCTAGAGAATTGTTCGAGTCCGAGTTAATGATTTCCAAAACTGTATTTTCGATGTCGCTTTCATAAGTCGAGAATTTTTTACCAAACTACAAAAGAAATGTCATTTTAAATTATAGCTCTTTCATATTCGCCTTAATGGCGTTCCCAACAACATCTACTTTTAAACAGGTTTAACCGCTCCATTTTGTTCTCAATCTGAGGACATCCATAAAGGAAAGATGCTTCTTTTACTTGGGAAACAGAAAAGATATACTCGACTTATTACAGCTAAAAGTGACGCATTAGTTTCATCGAGCCATTTACGAGGTTTCCATAGTTTAAGAGCACATTGTTGACACTAAAACAGCGTCGTTTATACCATGTTATTCTGCTTACTTATAAAATTTTATCCGCTCGCAATCCCCTTTACCTATCTGCTAGATTTACCTGGAAAAAAGATCTACATACAGTACCCACTAGGAATCATCCCGTAGACCTTCTAATCCCTCAACATAGCACACTTCACGTCACTAAATCCTTCACCGTAACCGCTTCTAGAGTATGGAACTCTCTACCATCTAAAGTTAGAAATATTAAATCCATTCATGCTTTCAAGTCCAAGGTGTGTGATATCCTAATAAATAATCCTAAAATGTTGTCCGTCTAAAATTGAAACGAAGTAAAATTTAAAAAATGTTAAATTGGATGCCTTATACATATTGAAGAAGAATTAATCTATTGAACATGAATGCATTCAACTTTATACTTGTAATTATTACTGTTATCATTAATTACCTTTTTCCTCAAGGTTTATATGCATAATCATGTATTTAAATGTTATCCTAGTAGTGCTCTCTGCAGTAATATGTACGGCTGTGTTACGAATTCCAAGCTTACAATGATTTTTTTTGTTTTGCCTGTCATCATTGTATAATTAATTCGATTTTGTATATTGAGTTTCATCACTGTATTATTAATCTAATTTTTGAATTTTAAAATTGTATTAATTTGAAAAATTGTACTTCATTATCTCAGGGGCTAAGAGTAGCCCACGATAATAAACGTTGTTATTATTATTATTATTGTCAAAATAAAATTCTTTTCCACAGCGACAGTTACTACGCAATCATCGAGGTGTATGGAGAGGGCCCTACGTCATCAAAATGAAGCCCGACGAACGAAATTTGCAACAATGAACAAATACTTATGGCCTGCGCCTGGCACCTGACGGAACCTGCGCGGTTCTGATTTCAGCTGGGATGAGTGTTGCATGCCTGGCGTGGAATCACCCCGTGCCACACACCCTAGTGGTGGCTAACACGGTATTTCGTAGATGTAGATGAATAATAAATGGACTAATTCCTGACCCTTTCGTTTCCGAACGGGTCAAAAAAAACAACTAAGACGGCGTTTCTCAAACTTCAATTTTAGTTCACTCGAGAATCGAATTCTCCCCCAGAATAAAACGGTAATAAAAATATATCCTTCTATTTTTGTTCCACCCCGGTGACGCTGACGTCCTAAAGCTCCATTTAGAGATAAGTCGTGACCTGTTCGAAGGAAATCCCGACACAAAATGAGTATGCAAATAGGAGAAAGTGGGAACGGGGCCAACGAAAATATGAAACGCGAGAGGGATGGATTAAAAAAAAAAAGATGGACGAAACGTTCGCTGAACTACGAGCTGACAAAATCAGAAAATAATATTACGTCCGACGTCTAGACGGATATGTTCCCTGCCGCAGTGCTCTTTCATTCCGCGGATTAATTTAAAAACTTTTTCGGTTTGGCAGGAGCCAGCTATTTCTGCACGGTCAACTGGTAATTTGGTTTGCGTCCAAACTGCACAGGTTTTTTTTCCCCCTCACGGAGGAATTCTGGATTTTAAAAAATCACTTGGCCATTCTTCCTCACCGTGAGAAAGTGCATAATTCGTCCACATCCTTGAGTGATATTCAAAGGGCACTACGTCATAAAACTGTAGCCTGGCAACCGAAATAGCAACCATATTGTTTAACCCTGCTCTTTTTTTTAAATTTTATTTTATTTAAATAAGTAAACAAACACGGTCCCTATAATCCATATGGCTTGTCAGAAGGATCCAACACATATACATACAATGCGGCAAATAAAAAAAAAATGGTGTATACAAAAAACGCAAAAAAACAAAAGTTACAACAATTTATAATATTACAACTTGAGAACATTAAAAATAGCCAGATTTAGCCATTCCACATTTTGAGTACAAAGGTATTTATGCCAAATATATAGAACATAACCGATCAAATATGTTTCATTTCATCAAGTAACCATGCATGTACCTTTTTCTTTACTACTGCCATACCTTTAAGATCATCAAGGTGTTTTGGCATGCAATTAAAAGTGTGTGGTACATAGTATTTTGCTAACCTTTTACCGTATGAATTGCAATATCTGTACGTTTCCAATACAGGGGAATTTCTTTTTGACATGCAATGTGTGTTTTTACATGGAATTTTATACTCTTTTCTGTAATAATTTTCCAATATAATGACCCAATTTATTAATTGGTCTTCTTACTTTTATTTGGATATCACGTCGGAATTGAAGAATTAGCGGATGAATAACTATAAAATAGGCCAACTGTTACAACTTTATGGCAAGTAATGCATGAAACTCATCTTAGGCTCAATCTATTATGTAAATTCAAAACAGATTTATTTTCAGACGAAGTTTTCAATATCTTCTTTTCTTCGTTTGCAAGCATTACAGAAGAAATGTATCTGAAACATACAAACACTAAACCTTTGTGCACAATCTAGAGTAAACAAAATGGACGTATCTATTATAATACGAGCATGGCATTGAAATGAAAAAGAGTCTGCAGCGGCATTTCTTGGCAAGGTGTTGAACAACCTTAAGAACTCCAACACACTGCGGTGGGTCAGATCATGAGGATAAAACAAGGGAAATATTTTGTAGAACAGAAATGTTTAAAATGCCGTTTTTCCCGCAGTCGATGAGACACCATCAATGGCTGCGTTAAGGCTTTGAAGTAGGCTATTTGACAGGTAGTGTAGCTCATTAATTCATATACATCCAAAGGCTTGTTTCTAAATCTTCGGAGTAGTAATAACACCATGTTTTGCATGTACCCTGCATGTCTTGTTTCACGTTTACGTAGTTACATCATGGAATAATTTTGTGGTGTCTGTAGCAATTGTAGCGTACCCATTATGTGGTGCATTTTGGTGAAATAAATTTCTCCACAGTAGGTAGTCCATGTTGGTGATAAGTACCCTCTGCCAAACATCTTTGTGGTGGTTTGCAGGGTTTATGAAACATGCATTGGCTGCTTAGTGCTAGGGATTCTACTCAATATTACTATAGTTTCCAAAATGAATGCGGATAGTTATAAATTTTTATCACATATATTATTACAGAAAGGTCTTTTTCTGTCATTCCGTATATGCTCCGTTAATACTGCACCTACAGTGATAAATGAGGTATCATTTTAAACGTTGAATCACCGGCTTCTGACGAAAAATACAATCTCAATCTCAAATTTCACTATTTACCCATTAATTTGACTTAAAAGTTTCCATTTTTCCATGTCGATTACTCGCTCGAGGTATATCGACTCCACACATTTTTTTAATTCTAAACTTCAAAAAAAGGTTTAAAATGAAAATAGTTCGAAATGCACACAGTGATTGTACATGGGTGAATGGTCATCTGGTAAGTCTATGCAATTAAAACTTTTTGATTTCATATTTATATGATATATTCGCTTACAAAAATAGTTTGTAAACATTTCTGAGCATAACTTGCTCATGCATACATCCCGTTCAATGTTATCATCCGTATATATTATTTCTCAAAGGTGTTTTTTTGTGGATAAGCCATATCTGTCTTAAGTTTTATCTAAATAAATGATTCAGACGTCATTTTAAAGCTTATGTTCTCCGCTTTTGACGAAAAATAAAAAAAAAGTTTATAGTTAAAGTATTTGTTTAAAAAATTGAAAAAAAAATGATCAAAGTTTAACAGTGCCATCTGTTGACAATATAATCAACTAATATGTTGGCTATGGTTACGTGCTTAAAAGGTTGTGGGAGGCGCCATCTATTAACAGATCGTTTAGTTAGATTGTTTACATTCTACATGCAATTAGTGTGACCGTTTACAGTTTAAGTTTACGTTATGTATCTTTAACACAAACATAAATAACATATAATTGTCCATTGGAAGAAACAGGTAGAAGTCCAGGAAAGAAAGAAGGAAAAAACAGGAAGAAGCCGCATACTGTACGAAATATTCGACAGACAGAAGAACAGGAAGAAAGAAGGAAGAAACAGGAAGAAGCCGCATACTGTGCGAAATGTTCGCACAGGTCAGCTAGTAAATAAGTAATGATAGTACGGAGAACCCATAATATTGTTAAGGAGAACCCTTAAAAGTAATAATTGTAAGGAGAAAATATAAAAAAAGGAAATTTATGCCGACTTCTCTTAAATTGTCGATGGAAAATGCCTCAAAACTGCAAAACCAGCGTGTCATCCGGCGAGCGCTACAGGAAAATTGGGGTTAACAAAGATGGCGGACACACCACGCCCACGGTGAAGATTTTAGCATTGGCAATCATAGTAAGTGCCCTCTCCATGTACCTCAATGGTTTTGAACAAATGTAATGACTGGTGCAGACGTTTGGTCAAATTACAAGAGATGTGGAATTTCATTAAGGATCAAGGTCGATTAGCATATTTTTTCCATCTCAACACGTCACTTAGGTAGTCCGAGCGAGATAGTTCCCTAGTCAAAACAGAGACCTTATTCGAATCATACGTTTTAATTTCACCAGCTGTGGGACACATGAATTAAATATTGCATTATTATTGGTGCAATAATATAGTTTTATATGACAGGAATGGTAAGTAATTAAAGGAAAATACCGAAATAAGTCTTTAACCCGACTCATTTCTTTCGCGCGGTGAGGTGAGTTTGAAACTCCTAAAAAAGGAAGGTTTTTTTGTGATACCCAAGTATCTAGTGCGGTAACAACATGAATTATTCTCAAAAATAGTTGAGGAAACATACAAACTACACGCTGTTAGTTCTTTGACAGCATCTAAGTGTTAGAAATTCCTTATTTTTTAATTATGTCTCCCTGGTGTGCATACGCGTACCATTTTCCATGCAAAAGGGCTGGTATTTTCTGGCCAATATCTCGGAAAGTAATATGTTAACGGGTCGAATTTTGGCTGTCATTAATAAAAGGGTGAGATATTTTTCTTTATAGTGATACCAAATTAATTGATTTCTAGGTAAAATGATATTTCGCTCAAAATACCTTAATGCCGAAATTCATTCAGCGATATCTTTTAAAGAAAATTGAAACTCAGACCACGGGACGCCGGCAGAAACGCAGCTCGACCTTCGATGAAAATCGCCTGAGCGCTACGACAGAAATGAAAGCAATGATCAATCCATGGTAACAAAATCTCGCCAACTGGACAACTTCTTGCCGGATGACAGATCTAAATAAATCATTGACAATCATGTTCCTCTCCCTGGATTTTCATTCGGAGTCTCACACAATCCATTTTCCATTCCATTAGTGCCCCAAACGGACTCGTATTCTAATTGATAAGATGGTTAAAACGTACTGAATGCAATTCAAATTACCTTCCGAAGAACTTTCCCACCCAAAAAAATCGGAAGGTCCTTTAAACGCTTTTCAAAAGAGTCAACGCCAACGGAAAGATTATATTGTCACCCTCTCGTTCATTAAAAAATTAATTTAAAAAAATACAATAGATCGACAAAAATTTAACTACTCTTGTTCTGAACGTCATTGAAAAAAACCTAAGTTTAATCTGGATAAATCTACATGCTATCCTGCAAGAGGCAGCACGGGCGTGTGGCAGGGGGTGTTAGGACGCCAGCCGCGTAAAGATGTAAGGGATAAGTATTTGGGAACTGAAATGGGGAGTGCATTTAGTGGTCGCAGTTTTCACTGTGGTCGCTTATTGTGCGCGGAAAGAACGAGTTTTTGTACCAATCCGTTCGGAAATATATCTCTATTATGTTATCGCTTATGTCAGACCTAGGGATGAAGTGAGGCGTCATGATAATATTCCCTGTGTCGCTCCTGAACAAACCAGTTCTGCATTTCTCAAGCTTGCTAAGCCCAGCGGGCGGCCTCTCGAGTCTTTAGGGGCTTCCATGAAATTTCACTTTGATCCTAAAAATTCCAGCAGAGTTTACACTCATATTTTAAAAATTCACCCTTCTAATAAAGCGCTCGTAGATACGGAAATATTTAATTAATTTAACTCGATCGATTACGATCCACAATAAACCAAAGTTTCATTTCAGTGACGGCGCTCAAAATAATAAATTATGTCACTGCAATTCCTGCCTAAGTAAAACAAGTGAGCAATAGCCGTCAAATAACCTACGAGCAAACATTTTTTATCCTCATAAGCTGTATCCTAGCATCCTTGGTACTAAATTATCGATTTGCCATGGTCGCAGTGGATATTTATTACCAACATACCCCAGTGTAACGGGGCAAACGACCTGAATTGTAGGTCGCTTCCCTCATTAATATCGAATAATTAATCGATATGGTTAGTTTTATCGATTACATAACTCCTCTCAGCAGAGCACAGTTGAAATATGGTGAATGTTGTTCGTTTTCTCCGTTTAGAATGGTCGCTACAAGTCACGAGATTCTCGGCGACATCGATCAATGCAATTTTAAGACTCGTTTTTCACCCAGGAGGTAAGAGAGTTCTGACTGATTATTAACAAGTATACACCCCAAAACATACGCAAAGTTACATACCAATACATACATTCTAGTTTTAAGATGAAATATTATAATATGTTAGTTTCTGACCACTAAATGTTGTTATTATTTTGCATATTGTTGTAATTTTGCAAATTGTTGTAATTAATGTAAATCCAGAAATGTATATAGATGACTTTGTTACATGATATGATTTCCAAATAACTTTTAATTCAGCATTGTAAAATGTTATTAATTCATACTTAATTTTTTCATTATGTTACGGTCCAAATTGTGATTTTGCTCTTTATATTGCAAAGCTGTGTTAATTGTGATTTTGCTCTTTATGTTGCTCAAAAAATGTAAACTGCTTTTGTTCGTAAGGGGTATATCCCCAGGACAATTAATAAATTATTCATTCATTCATTCATTCAATACATACATACCAATCACGCCGTTCCCTTCCGGGGTAGGCAGAGTCACTAGGTTTCACTCATAAATACATATTTGTACAACTAACTCTGCATCAATAATTTCCTCCATATTGACCTATCCTTGCAAACCTCTTCTGCCTCATTTACCCCCATACACTGCTTCATACACGCCCTCCTGTTTTTAAGACTCCTAATATTCCTCCTCCTCAGAATTTCCTCAACCGCATTCAACCACAACTTTCTCGGCCTACCTCTCACACCATTCATTCTACTCTCTTATATCTGTTTCGTTATTCGACTCTCATCCATTCTCTCAACATGGCCAAACCAACGAAGCACACTCCTTTCATACACGTCCATTACTGGAGCATTTAACCCACATTCATTCATGACCTACTCATTCCTGACCCTAGCCATCCTGCTTTTGCCGCAAACACTCCTCAGATAACTCATATTCACGGCGTTTAGTCTACTCTTGTGTCTATCCTGACATACCCATGTTTCACTACCGTACAACAAAGTGGGGAGAAGTACACTTTTACACACGGCGATTTTCGCTTCCTTAGATAGGCACTCATTCCTTGATATGCTCCACATGCTACCTACCACTCTCCTTCCGGTATTCGCACGTCTCTGTATCTCCCCATCTATCCGTCCATCTTTCGCAAACATCTTACCTAAGTACACAAAATCATCCACTAGTTAGGATTTAAATTACAATAAACGTAGAACAATTATGAATGAATTGATGCATATTTGAAAACTGATTGGTTGATATTTTATTCATCTAGGGATATGTATCTATTGCACTGTTCGGCCAAGAATTTTGAGGTAGATGGAGAGGGCATTACGTCATCAAACTGTAACCCGGCAACCGAAATAACTACCATAATTGCTATCCCTGCTCTGTCCATACTTTCCATTTGGATATCGCGACGGAATGGACGAATTATCGGATGCGTAGCAAGGATATCCACTATCTGTTTGAAATTGAAGGCAAGTACCGCTTGATATAGATATTGGTTAGTTAATGCTATGGATTCCACACGATTTTACAATAGTTTTCACCGGAAATGCGGATTATAATTAAGAGAAAGAAATAAAAAACTTACGAAAGGAGAATGCATATAAATGAAGTAAGTATATGCTGACTTCGAGTAAGTTATCGATGGATAACATCGCAAAATTGCAAAATTAGCGCGTCATCCCGTAAGCGCCATAAGAAAATCGGGGATGACAAAGATGGCGTACGGGCCACGCCCACGTTACAGCTTCTGGGAGTGGGCACATTAGCAAGCGCCCTCTACATGCACTTCATGGTCCATGGTCAGGGCCCTGCCACAAGCTGCCCCGTGCCGCACCTTCTTATCGTTTCTCCCCGTAATGATTGATGGTAATTGACTTGTTCCTATAATATTTTTTTTTAATTTTTATCATTTTAAAATTGTTCGTGATGGTTTATTTGTCGAAACATTATTTCAAATTTTAGTTGGGAAGGAGTTTGTTGACTCATTGTTGCACGGGAGGACATATTGAGGAGTGAATGGTTTGTTGCGCGCTCCCGTGGAAGTGTGATACTTAAATAAGACAAAATAAAGGAGATAACACAAAGCGTTCCGGCGTAACAGCCCCCCTTGATGAAATCTACGACCCCCCCCCCCCCAACTTCGGGAACCACTGCCATAGAGGGAAACCAGGTCAGAGGACAGTTTTTTGTAGCGTTCATCTGAATCCGAGAGAACTGACGTCTTCTCGAATATGAAGGAATCGCGGTATCGGGGTAAGATATACGACCACATGTGCAATTTTCCCGAAGGAGAACATCGAAAAAGGTTTTTATTCCAACGCTCTACCGCTCAGGGTACATCGCGAAACGCTCCGCGGGATTTCTCGTAAGAAAGACGCTGACACCTTCCGTTATTCACCGAGGCTTCTTCTTGGCAAATATCCCTTAAAACGTGAATTTTATCCGCACCGGCGAGAGAGAATGTCCATGCAAAGCTGTTTAATAAAAAAGAAAATATCGCGGATTTTCCAGAGATAGAGAGTTAACGTGTAATAACAGCTGGGACGCCAACTGTTTGAATCGGACATAAAATTAGGACACTAAAAAGTAAGATCAGCTCAATCGGAGAGTCATTTGAATGATACATCGTACCATTCGCAGGAGGCACGAAACCTCGACATCACAGTGAAATGAATGCAGTAACGACGAAATAAAATGCATTTACAAAAATCGCATTACAAAAATTGCAAAATATAATGCACGAATCGTTAGCATAACAATTGACTACATCGAACATTTGACTAAAAATTCACGTCACTACAATAACTGACACACTACATCTACTACGGGATTGCAAATCAGCAATCACAAGCGTAAATTACAGAACTCTATTCAAATAGATAAGAACAATATTCTTGTTTAGTGGTCATCCATGTATTTCACCCAACGTTTCACCCCAAACAGTAAAGATACATGTGAACGAACATCTATTAAATTAACACAAATAAACCATTTACAAATTTTCTTTCTTACAGTGCCTATTTCATTAATCCTATGCCTACCTTTTTATTTTTTGCTTTTTTAAAAAATTATTTTACCTTTTCAGAGTCAAACTATCCCATAAATGATCTATCGCAACTATTATGGTGCCCTATTGCTCGCGGAAAGAGCGACATTCTAACTCTATCCGTTCTGCGGTCTATTTCCTTAATCTCTTAACATTTAACAACTAAGGCTTGGCTCTATCAAAATACGTTGAACGTCCGGCAAAAAGTAGTCTACGTAAAACTTTCGTTAAAGATTTTGTCTATATTTTTCCCTTCGATCGTATAGAGGTTCCCACTTTAATCCTTTTAAGAATTCAGTGTTACTAGCTGACCCATGCGAATATTTCGCACAGTATGCAGCTTCCTCCTGTTTCTTCCTTCTTTCTTCCTGTTCTTCTACCTCTTTCTTCCCATGGACAATTATATGTTATTGACGTTTGTGTTAAAGATAGATAACGTAAACGTTAACGGTCACACTGATTGCATGTAGAATGTAAGCATTCTAACTAAACGATTTGTTAATAGATGGCGCCTCCTACAGTCTTTTAAGCACGTAACCATAGCCAACATATTAGTTGATTATATTGTCAACAGATGGCACTGTTAATTTTTGATCTTTTTTTTTATTTTTTTAACAAAAACTTTAATTTTAAACAATTTGTCTATTTTTCGTCGAGTGCACATAGGCTTTAAAACGATGTTTGAATCATTAATTTTGACGAAGAATCATGGGAATTATGGCGTCGCGACAAAAAAAAACCTCTGAGAAATAATATATATGATTGCTGAGTTTACCAGAACAATTTAAAACAAATCTTGCTGCTCTATGCTGTATTCGATCGGTATCTGAAACTAGTCCTACTTCCTATGCTACACATCATCGCATCATTACGAAAAAAAATTTTTTAGTCGAAAAGGGGAGGACTTGGGGGGGGGGAGGGTTTCAGCGATAAAAAAAAGGGTAAGAGACAGTTGCAGCTGAACCCCTCCCCCATCTCGTTTCATCTTTACCCGTCTGTCTCCTCAGGCCTCACCCCCCGACAACCCCAGAGAAAAAATTTCGACTACGCATTTTTTCCTACCCCCCTCATTCCGACCGGCAAAGAGCTTGTAAAGTAATACATAGAGAGGGGGCGGGGGGTTCGGTTTCCCTTTCATTTCCGCAACCGCACTGTGGCGCGTGCCTCAAGCCACAGAACACACATAACAGGCTTACACACACACATACATATCTCGCATCTCCACCGCAGTGCAAGATCAAAAAGAGAAGTTTCACACAGGAGCACGTGCGCGTCGGTGCGTGAATAACGCATTTTTTTTTCTGGATGAATGCGTTGCGACGGCTTGACAACGAGGTCCCCATGGGAAATTATTCAGTAACACACGCACCGATCATTTCTAAGGTATAAATAGAGATTCAATGACGTAAGCCAAAAAACTAGTAGTTCTCCTCCAATGAAAGAAATTATTTTAAAATTCTTATGTTCAATTAAAATACGAGGGCAAGTCAATAAATAAGTCGCAAGCGGTAGCATTTTATCATCAGAATCGGTGGTAAACATTTCATTAGGAACGCTTGGGACACCCACTGTACAGTCCCGACGTATCCCTCAGTGATTTTCATCTGTTCAGGCCCCTAAAAGAAATCATTTTGGTGGCCGACGTTGTGAAAATGATGACGCCGTGGTCCAAGAGGTTACACGTTGGCTGCGATAGCAAACGAAAGACTTCATTTCTGCTGGCTATCAAGGACTTGTAAAGAGAATGGGATGAGTGTCTGAATCCACAGGGTGATTATTTCGAAAATTGAAATAAATTTTAGGAACCATATTTCAGGAACAGATGCCTGATGATGCCGCAAGTTGGTGAAGGGCGGCGTACCACAAAAAGTAAATTCTGTGGAAAAGTACAAAATTTGTGTTCTCTAAATATGGATACTATTAACTCCCACGAAGTGGAGCCTGAAACTGTTGAGTAAATTTCAGGAAGTTACTTTGATTATTATTGCCTCTATTGAGATTTGCGAGTTATTTACTGACTTATCCTCGTACTTCAAACTTAACTTTTAAACTACAAATTACGTATCAAAGCGACACAGAGAATATTTTCATGACGCCTCACTACACGTCTGGATCTGACAGAAGCGATAAAACAAGAGAAAGTTACATTGCCGAACAGGTAGATGCGAAAACTCGTTCTTTCCGCGCAAAATAAGCGACCACTATAAAAACTGAGCTCCAATAAATACATTCCAATAATACACGTCACCATTTCATCTCCCAAAACCTTATCATCTTTACACGATTATAGTGTTCGCAGACTTTCTGTGCACTGGAGAGTTCCTCCAAGCCTAGCTGCCCATGGTAGATGAGCAGCGATTGGCTGCCGGCGTCCAATCCCGTAAACCGGTTCTTAGATCAGTGGGCGCCGCGTACGAATACTGTAAGTGGCGACCCAGAAGAATCGGCGAAAACGAACGCTATGCCTCGCCGACGCGAGGGCCTTCAGAATAGAAATACTCTGGACGAGAAACTACTATAGATATCGAGTCAAAACTTGCAGTGATTGCAATAGTCATCGCAGTGAGGAAGGAAAGTAATCCCCATCGGCGCAGATCACCGTGGTTACACGATAAATAAACAAAACTTAAATCCTCTTCACCAACATTTTGAAAAATACAAATACGAAAATTGCGACTAATTAACATAACAACCAATACTTTAATCGCTGGGAAATATATCAGAAAATATCGAACCATATTTAATTCAGTTAAGAAAGCCTGGCACCCGCTGCAAGATAATTTAAAGTGAGCTAAGACTCTTTTGGGTCGCCACTTACGGTATTCGTACGCGGCGCGCACTGAGCTAAGAACCGGTTTACAGGATTGGACGCCGGCAGCCAATCGCTGCTCATCTACCATGGGCACCTAGGCTTGGAGAAATTCTCCAGCGCACAGAAACTCTGTGAGCACTATAGTGTTCCAACACCCCGTCACACGCCGATGCGGCGGCTCGCAGCGTATTATGTAAATGTAGATTAACATTTATGAAATCAAGTTCCCTCTCCATATACCTCAATGAGTTGAATATTCCGATTAGAGAAACGATAAACGACATATAAGACACTTAGGTTGTCCATCAGAGTGAGATAAACGCACCTAAGTTTCGAACCGTTCGTTGTTGTACCACGTGACTCCTTGGTTACGGGTTCGAAATGCTCTCGAACTGTTCAAACACCTCCCTAGAAATGCGCCCGAAATAGTTTCGTGGACATCGACGCAGCGGTAACCGCAAGCGACGATTGCCATGTGTCACACGTATGCGCAAACGTAATCCCGTAAATCTTACGGCCGCGTTCCTCAGCGTAGCCGACATCCCAATTGCTTCATCCTCAGGGTAACAGATATTTAAAATTAGCGACTTACTTAAACTTTTCTCCTTCCAGATATATATTACAGCTTCCTGTTCTCCATTTCTTGTAAGTGGACCCGGGGACCCCTAATTAAGTGGACTTGGATGAAATCGATAGTGTTTGGTCGAGTTATTCGAGGCCTAGTCAGCGATTGATCGAGGAGTTTCGACAGTCATATGCATCATACTTCTATTTATGTTATTTGTATAAGTAGTTGAGCACTTGTGTTGGTGTGTTTCTTCTTATTAATTTGTTTGCGCTCTTACACGTAATTACAAATCACTAAAATAGACTCTTAAGGCCGGGACACAATCAACGTGTACGTGTAACGTGAGCCGTTAACGGGAATACGCGGAAAGATGGCTGACGGGAAATTATAGCGAACGGACACAATCAACGTGTACGGGGAGTACGTGTACGCGAGAGATGGGCAACTTTCATCTCTTCCCGTGTCCCGTACACGGAAAACCAATCAGGATAGTCCTGAGAATTCGGGAATGGGAGCCATCTGTCGGCAGATTCACCCCACTGCTGAAGATAGCTCTTGACGAAGACAACTTAAACTGTGTCCCAATTCGCCATTTAGGCAGCTAAATCAGCAGATTTAGGGAGGACGCCATCTTGAAGTGTGTCCCAATTCGTTAGGCATCAAGGGGGTGCGGATTTAGGTGCCTTTCTCGGGGGTGAAATTTAGGGTAGATGGAGTTTATCCTAAATCCGCCTCCATATTGAATTTCCCATCATGCAAAGCGCAGCATGCGTCGTACAAGGAAACTCATACCCAAGGAAGTAGTTGAAAAGTGGCAAACATGGCCGGTAAGTATTTTGTCTGTAACTGAAAGAATTCTCTAGAATTTCGCAAACCAACACCCGACTACAAAGGAAAAATTGTACTTAGTACACTTAAATAAAACGAATTTAAATCCCAGAACACCTACACAAACTTAAATACCCCGAAAACTAAAAACTAACGAATCTCCAAACAACGAAATGGATGAAAAAATTTTATTTCACTTTCCAAATCTCACAACGCATACGAAGGTAGCCACAGGCGCCAAAAATGTCTTAATTTCAGGTTTCAGTTGTTTCATTCAGTCCTTTAATTACTCATATGTTTTTCATTCGTTTCCATCTCGGTAGACGGCAACACTAGCGAAGGATGTCCCAAATCAAGCTCCCTTAGCGAAAGGCCTCTAAATATTTAGGTAGCTAACCGCATCCTCCCTAATGCCTAACGAATTGGGACACGGCTTTATTTACTTCCACACTTGTTTACACCGTGATCTCTTAGCTGCGCCTGCGTTAGTCAATTGTTACTCCGGGCCGCGTTAACGTCGATTGTGTCCGCTGACTTGCGTTCCCCGTCTCCCGTTGTCCCGTTAACGTCTCGCGTCACACGTACACGTTGATTGTGTCCCTGCCTTAAAAGAGAAAAAAAAAATTTTGAGCCCAGAATGGATAATCGTTTGTTACGTCCCTCTCCTCTCTCCTTTCCCATTTTTTTCTGTTCTCTCACACGCACGTCCAGATTCAATAGAAAACACTCCCAATTTTTCCAATGCCCACAGTGAAGAAGAACGAGACCAAAAAAAAAATAACATGAAACGAAACGTCTCCGAACTGCCGGCAGGACGAAATGTTCGCCAAAATGAAACGAAGTCCCTCTGTCCTCCCGAGTGTGTGCACACGTGTGACCCTTTCCGCACACTCCCGACCGGCCTCTCTCGTATCATTTTTTTTGCAAGCACACGATTCGCTTCTTCCTTTTCGGACGAAAGGAAACGGCGAAATATCTTCGCGCGTTGCTCATTTACAAATGCGGCTATCAATATGAGAAAAAAATGAAAAATTGCTCATCCGAAAGGGAAAAATAACATAAAGGAAGTTTGAGCGAAACATGGTTTTACCTAGAAATCAATGAATTTGGTCTCGTTTTTAAGAAAAATATATCACCCTTCAACTGACACAAAAAATTCAACCCCTTACCACACTACTTTCCGAGATATTTACCAGAAAATACCAGCCATTTTACATGGGAACTGGTATGTGAACGCACTCCAAGGAGAGCTTATTTAAAAAACGAGTAATTTCCAACACCTGGATAACGTCAAAAAATTAACAGTGTTAAATGTTAATCCTTCGGGATCACAAAAAACCTTCCATTTTGAAGGAGTTGCAAACGTACCGCGTGAAAAAATGATTCAAGTTAAAGACTTAAGAGATATTTTTACTTTACCACTTAGAATTTCAATCTCATAAAACAATATTATTGCATCACTACAATACTGCAATATTTAATTCATTTGACCTACAGCTGTTGAAATTAAACCCATAATTCGAGTACTGTTTCCATTATGACTAGGGAACTATCCCGCTCCAACTACCTTAAATTCCAGAGGGCCATCAACAGGATCACCTCTGCTGCTCATTTACCGACTCTCTCGTGGTTAAACCAAAGGACACGATAATGTTTCACAAAGCATTAATAATTTTCATTCATTACAATAAAATGAGTAACACAAGGATGCAACCTTTCACCAGCTATGTTCAACATGCATTTGGAGGAGGCTATAGGAGAAGCACAAGATATTGGACTGAGCGGAATAAAGATAAACGGAGAAGATATAAACATGCTCCGATGATTAAACGAAAGGACAAGATCATGTTTCACAAAGCATTAATAATTTTAATTCATTACAATAAAATGAGTAACACAAGGATGCAACCTATCACCAGCTATGTTCAACATGTATTTGGAGGAGACTACAGGAGAAGCACAAGACTGAGCGGAATAAAGATAAACGGAGAAGATATAAACATGCTCCGCTTCGCAGACGACATCGCAGTCACAGCTGGAAATTGCGATTACCTTCAAAGGTCACAAGACGTAATGGACCAAGTTTTCCAAGGGTACAGCATGATAATAAATATGACGAGGACTAAAATCCTAGTATGCGGCAGGGAGAAAATCTCAATGAAGAAGTCACCCTGAGAGGAGTGAAATTAGAACAAGTGGATTACTTCACCTATCTTGGAAGTACCTTCACGTGGGACGGAAAGAGTACAACGGACATGAAGCGGAGAATAGCCTAAGCTAAGAAGGCGTTCATGGGAAGAAGACAACTGCTGTGATCAAATGAGATAGGACTACAAACCAGGAAACGGTATGTGAAAACATTCGTGTGGAGCGTGGCACTCTATGGATCGGAAACATGGACCAATGGGAAATCTAACCAGAAGACACTAGAAGCCTTCGAAACCTGATGCTGGAGGTGGATGCTTAAAGATACAATGAACGGACAGAATAAGAAATGTAGTTTACAGAAGAGTAGAAGAGGAAAGGTTCCATATGGAACTCCATAGTGAAAAGAAAAACCGGATGGATTGCACACACCCAGAGGCACAATGGGTTTGAGAAGAACACGGTTGAAGGCAAAATATAGGGAAAAACCCCCAGAGGAAGATCTAGGAATAAGTTCATGGACCGAATAAGGAGTAAGAGTGCATAGGCTTACGAGAGAGAGCCTTAAAGTAAATAAAATGCGTAAGACATTAGCCACTCACGCGCTTCTCTCTAGCAAATTGAACACGAAAGCTAGACTAACAACACTCGTGCAAAAAAAGCAGAAAAGACGTAGAGGGATGCTACTGCGCAATACACCAAAATATGATATAGAGTCCGATCGACGCTATTTTCGCTCTAAAATGCTCTGCTAATGTTCGTTTTCGTCTATTGCATTTAAAGTCCTTCCGAGGGAAGGGAGAATGGAGGTTTGGGCCATTTAAGACAAACCCAATCGCGTAACTAAGCAGTCACGTGGTACAATCATGAAGGGTCAGAGATTACAGCGTGTTTGAAGCATTTAGACAGATATCTCCTGCGTCTGGTACGTTTATCATTGGGATTTCAACAGAGATGTTCGACTCCATCGACAAAATCTCAATGAGATAAACCCAATCGAAAAGGCTGCGGGAGAATTCACGAATTGTTCAAATGCACCGAATTATCGAACCCTTCGTTATTGTACTACGTCACTTCCTACATTTACATCTACGTGATACCCTGCGAACCACCACGAGGGTGTGTGGCAGGGGGTGAAGATCACCAAACATGCACTATTGACATGCAACTAGGATATTTAAGGGAGACATGCTAGATAATATGGTCACATGCAGCTAGATGGTTAGTATCGACATAATATGAAATGGATTATTGTTTTTTATTACATGCATCATGCACTACAGACTACCCTAATTATATTTCACCTACCTATCCCTTTGCTACGCTGCCTATTGTCCTCTCTTATAGTACGAGGGAAAAATGACATTTTAAATCTATCGGTACGACTATCTATCTCTCTAATCTTGTTAATATGATCAAACCTAGCATAATACGCAGGGGTTCTCAATATATATCTAACGTCATCTGTGAACAACTCTGTTTCGAATTTACTTAAAAGGGATTAACCTAAATTTTAACCTGCGTTCTGATAGTAATTCCCATCCTAGTTCTTCTATTAAACTCGTAACACTAATACAATTATCATAACGACATTTAACAAACCTAGCAGATCTCCTTTGCACGCGCTCTAATTCTTTTATCATACCTTCCTCGTACGGATACCATATACTAGCGGCATATTCTAAATGAGGCCTGACAAGTGTAAAATAGCTTCTTTCTCGGACTCTCTCATCGCATTTGCCTAGAACCCTTTTTACGAATCCTAATCTACGGTTTGCTACACTAGTTATTCCCCTGATGTGTTTCCCCCATGATATGTCTTCAGTGATGGTGACGCCTAAGTATTTAATTGAATCTACGTTACATATTTTGTTTTCTTTGATGCAATAATTATTCCGGGGAAAGCCATTCTTTTTCCAAAAATTCATAATCGCGCACTTCTTCTCCTACTTACGTGATAGGAATTGTTCCGAACGATTAAAAAAATTCAAACTTACAGTAACGACCATCTTCCGCTAGAAACATTTTTCCATAGCATTTTTCTATCGCAAGCGCGAACATTTCCAGAACATTTTATCAAAAAAGCGGAGAAATAAAGGCGCCTTTCCTAAAATGAAAAACCGCAAACCAAATACTCACCACCATAAAGTCAAACCGAACGTCGTCCGACGAACAGGGACATTCGCAAGCACCAAAATCGGAGAGTTCACATCTCGGAGCTCAAAACACCAAAGGTATTAAGTCGATTTTTTTTTATTTTCGCCGAGTTGGTCACCATTAGGAGGAGGCCTTATAAAGTACGGTCCTGCCTTGCCCACCCACCCGCGGGGAAGGATTACCCGTGAGCCGCGATTTGCCTTTTTAACAGGATTAATCCAATTAAATCTAATTTCGCACTCTCGTAATCCTATCGCGGGTATTACGCCGTCATCACGCGTGAGATGACTTAAAAAATAAATGGGCTCGCAATTAGGTACGACAACAGAACGGAGAGGAACACGTTTTTTCCCAGCGAAAAAGTTAAAAAAGTCGATTAGGCTTCGATTTATTGCAATCGAAAGCTTCACATCGGATTATATGGAAAAACGAAAAATTTCAGTGTAGACCTTTTTTATTTCGTTCATTAAAATATGAAATAATTAAGTTACAGGACTGATTCTTTCACAAGTATAAGGCTAAATGTTTGAAAAATCTTATTCTTGCAATCGATTCTTTCCTACCTATCGTCAAACTGATATTTTTAAAGTTTTATTTGGGATTTTAGAAATTTTTTCACTTTCGTTGCTATGGATTTATTCCATTGTCGCCTAGCCGAGTGTCGATTCGAGGTTTGGAACTAAGCTAGGCGGGGCAGTTTCATGGGAGGGTTATATTTACGTGTTGATTTGGGGTAAAATCGGAAAAGTTAAAAAAGTCGATACGGCTTCGAGATATTGCAATCGATAGCTTTACATATATGAGTTGGGTATCCTAAATGCATGTAATTTACCCTTCTCTATGCCAGTTTTCTCACTGCTAAATACGGGGTATAATTTCTTCAAACTTTTCCTGGCCTCTACCATACCTTTGATGGCCAATTTCCGTCAACCAAGCTTCATGATAATGTCGTTTTCATAAAAAAATTGAGCAGTTCATGTAGAAGATTGGAAGAGAAAAAAAATAGATCACGAAAATTAGTATATTAAAAATCTCGATTCCGATCGAACTTATATAGTAAAATTCTTCATGTGAGCTCTAAGTATGCTGTACTGAACTAAAATTTCTTACGTAGAAGAGCGTCTTATATGCCACCAAATGAGGTTAGGATAATCTTTCAGTGGTTCCACGTTCGTTTCGGTATACTGACTATAGTATTTTGAAAAGTCGATAATGACCGGATGACATACAATATAAGTTTGTACTAGAACTGTCTGGTATCCATACCTCATGAGGCGCGAGAGGCATTTTCGAGAATTATATTTTTCTTTGCTTGCATGTAGCACGCAGATTTGAGAGCTTTCATTTTTTTCCTCATTTAAAGAGTATCATCATCTAACACTCCCCCCCACCCTGCTTGCAAATTGCAAGAACCCATATAGGCATCATTTAATGGACAGGTGCTATTAATACATCGCTGCTAAGTACTGGGTATAAATTCTTCCACTTCTTCCTGGGCGCTACCGTAGTTTTGATGACCAACATTAACCAAACAATCTTAATGATCTTTTAGTTTTCATTCTAAAGCATGTGCAATTCATGTAGAAGATTGAAAAAGAAAAATTTAACATGAAAATTAGCATATTAAAGTTGTCTATTCGGATCGAATTTCTATTATAAAGTTTTCATGTTAGACCTTATTAAGTACCTATGCTGTACTGAAAGGAATATCTAACGTAGAAAGGCCATCAAATAAAGTTATGTTGAACTTGCAGTGGTTCCACTATCCTTTCATTTCACTGACTATAGTATTTTGAAATGTCCTTAATTACCGGATGAGATATAATCTGATTTGTACTAGAACTGTCAGGTATCCATACCTCATAGACCGTGAAATTCATTTCGAGAATTCCATAATATTATTCTTTTCCTGCATGTAGCACGCAAACTTGAAAGCTTTCATTGGTTTTGTAAGGATGATGCATTCATTTTTCGTTATTTAAAGAGTATCATAATGTAAAAACCCCCCTTGCTTGCTAACAGCAAGCACCCATTTACTCGTTTTAATATATATAAAGCTACAAAACTGACTGACTGACTGACTGACTGACTGACTGACTGACTGACTGACTGACTCATCAAAATTCCTGGGCATTTCTAAACGAGCTAGGTGGGTGAAATTTTCAGGATAGAGTTGGAGTCATGTGTCGAGTTGGGAAAAAATCGAAAAAGTTAAAAAAGTCGATTAGGCTTCGATTTATTGCAATCGATAGCTTTAAATCGGATTATACGGGAAAAACGAAAAATTTCAGTGTAGCCCTTTTTTCTTTCGTTCATTAAAATATGAAATAATTAACTTACAGGACTGATTCTTTCACAAGTATGAGGCTAAATGTTTGAAAAATCTAATTCTTGCAATCGATTCTTTCCTACCTACCGTAAAACTGATATTTTTAAACTTTTATTTGGGATTTTAGAATTTTTTTCACTTTCGTTGCTATGGATTTATTCCATTGTCGCCTAGCCGAGTGTCGACTCAGGTTTGGAAATAAGCTAGGCGGGCCAGTTTCAGGGAAGGGTTATATTTATGTTTTGATTTGGGGTAAAATCGGAAAAGTTAAAAAAGTCGATTCGGCTTCGAGATATTGCAATCGATAGCTTTACATATATGAGTTAGGTATCCTAAATGCATGTAATTTACTCTTCTCTATGACATTTTTCGCACTGCTAAATACTGGGTATAATTTCTTCAAACTTTTCCTGGCCTCTACCATACCTTTGATGGCCAATTTCCATCAACCAAGCTTCATGATATTGTCGTTTTCATTAAAAAAATATGCAGTCCATGCAGAAGGTTGGAAGAGAAAAAAAAATGAACATGAAAATTAGTATAATAAAAATATCGATACCGATCGAATATATATAGTAAAATTCTTCATGTGAGCTCTTATTAAGTATGATGTACTGAAATGAAATATCTAACGTAGAAGAGCGTCTTATATATCGTAAAATGAGGTTATGATAATCTATCAATGGTTCCACGTTCGTTTCGGTGTACCTACTGATTATAGTATTTTGAAAAGTCGCTAATAACCGGATGACATACAATATAAGTTTGTACTAGAACTGTCTGGTATCCATACCTCTTGGGGCGGGTCTTTCATTGTCGAGAATTATACCTTTCTTTGCTTGCATGTAGCACGCAGACTTGAGAGCTTTCATTGTTTTTTCCTTATTTAAAGAGTATCATTATCTAGAACTCCCCCCCCCCCTGCTTGCAAATTGCAAGCACCCATATAGGCATCATTAAATGGACAGGTGCTATTAATACATCGCTGCTAAGTACTGGGTATAATTTCTTCCACTTCTTCCTGGCCTCTACCGTAGCTTTGATGACCAACTTTAACCAACCAATCTTCATGATATTTTAGTTTTCATTCTAAAGCATGTGCAATTCATGTAGAAGATTGAAAAAGAAAAATTGAACAGGAAAATTAGCATATTAAAATTGTTGATTCGGATCGAAGTTCTATTCTAAAGTTTTCATGTTAGACCTTATTAAGTATGCTGTACTGAAAGGAATATCTAACGTAGAAAGGCCATCAAATGAAGTGATGTTGAACTTGCAGTGGTTCCACGTTCCTTTCATTTCACTGACTATAGTATTTTGATGTCGTTAATCACTGGATGAGATGTAATATGATTTGCACTAGAACTGTCAGGTATCCTTACCTCATGGACCGTGAAATTCATTACGAGAATTCCATAATAGTTTTCCTTGCCTGCATGTAGCACGCAGACTTGAGAGTTTTCATTTTTTTCCTTATTTAAAGAGTATCAATACATCGCTGCTAAGTACTGGGTATAATTTCTTCCAGTGGTTCCACGTCCGTTTCGGTATAATGATTATAGTATTTTGAAAAGTCGTTAATAACCAGATGGCATACAATATAAGTTTGTACTAGAACTGTCTGGTATCCATACCTCACGGGGCGCGTATTTCATTTTCGAGAATTATACTTTTCTTTGCTTGAATGTAGCACGCAGACTTGAGAGCTTTCATTGTCTTTTTTTCCTTATTTAATGAGTATCATCATATAACACTTCCCCACCTGCTTGCAAATTGCAAGCACCCATTTACTAGTTTTTTATATAAGGTCGCTCTGGAGTGCATACACATGTACCATTTCCCATGTGAAAGGGGCGGTATTTATCGTAAAAAAAATCTCGGAAAGTAGTTCGGTAAATGGGCTCATATTTTTGTATACTAGGAAGGATGATATATTTAAAACTAGCGGAAGGTACCCGTTGCTATTCAACGGGTGTGAAAAACTTTACTAACTAATGATATCAATCGAAATATATCGATATATATCGCGCACTATGTATTTCTTATGGATTCTATGGATTCATCTATCTCAATTGATACGTTCCGGGCCTATATTCACCAAATATCCATACGAGGTTCGACTTCAACAATGCTATCGTTCGTCAAGGGGACCGATTACCGAAAAACGCTGAATTTTCACCAGTTTTAAGATTTCTTTTTCAAACTTTTAAAGTAAATCAACAAGAAAACCAAAATAAATTGCAGGAATAAGAATGCTAATTTATTTTTCTTTCCAATGGTCTTTCTTGTGACTTTTTACGACCATTATTTCTAATTTAAATATGCAAAAGAAAAAAGGTCTGCGTGCCAGAAAAACGAACTTTAAATGTATTTCTTATGGAAACGCTTTTACTCGTCTGGAGTCGAACCGTAGACCATAAGGTCAACAATAAGGAGCCATAAACCTTTCGAGTGACATAATCAATCATTTTACAGTGTGTTTTAGTGCAGTGTTATGGCAGTTATAATTGACCGCACGATCACACTTTAATTTTTATAGATAAAGAACGAATTCGTTGATTTCCAGGCAAAATTACATTTCGCCCAAACTATCTTAAAATTAGTTTTGTTAACGGGCTATTACGCCACGCGCTCGGAAAGCTCGAGATGGGATCCTAACTGAATAAGGCTCACAACGGTTCTCCAGCTCGAGGAATAAAATCTGTCTGTGAATACCTATAATTATAGAGCAGCAATTTCCATTGCAACCGGGCAAAAATGAGACGTGATGATCTGCGAGATTACGATGCTCTAATTTTTTTTCATTCGTCAAAAAAATCGATAAAAATACGCGTAGACTTTCTCTCGTATTGTTTTGTTCTAAAATAAGCATAAATCATAGAAAGCGAATAAATAGTCTAATGGCTATAGTAGTGACAATCCTACGATCGAACCGAGGGAACACTAACCTCTCTTATTAAATATCTCTTTCACAGGACCTCCCCTCAACAAGAGATAAATCCTAATTCCTTTAACGCAGGGCTGCAAATGACTTAATGAAAAAACGTGACAACTTCATCAATCAACATTATCTAATCCTGCTGTGTCAAGTTATAAGGGATTTCATGCAGACCAGCCTGCCCCAAGTGATGAATATTATTTTAAAGTGATTGAATGTCTCCCCGACAACAACCGGTGAATTTAAATTGTTCGAAAATGTTGGTAGCGCTGACAAATGGTAGCCCAAACTGGATTCCCTCGATGAATGATATTATTTCAGTGATTAGTGAAGAATAAAAAACTTACGAAAAATAAAAATAAAAAAAATTCACGAAAAATAAAAATAAAAAAAAATCTTACGAAAAAACTCAAATGCGTAAAATAGGTACTCCTCATGACATTTCAATCTTATCTCGGAACAAAAAAATAAGGCCGGTGTGAACGACTCGAAAAAAATAAGGACGGAGATTATCGCAAACCGTAAGTGCTCTAGAGGGATTCACTCCGAAATATGTCACAAGGCGTCAGAAATCCAAGATTTCTTCTTATCGGAAAATCAGAAAACATACAAAGTTATCTGACAATGCCCACCGCAGTTGGCGACGGCGTCGAAAAGATACGTAAATCAGAAATCAACAAGAATCGTCGAGAATTATTCCATTCTTGAGATACAAGCACTTGAGGTCGATGGAGAAAGCGCTTTCTATGCTGTCCAACGCTAGAAGTCAGTCCCCCATCTTTGTTTACCCTCATTTCCCCACAGCCATTGCGGACAAACGCATTAATTTTGAAAATTTACCACGTTTTCCATTAATAACTTACTAGTAATCAGCATGCACTTACTTCTTAAATATGTATCTCCCTTACATATATTTTTTAAATTATTTAAATTAATAATTATCCGCATATCCGGTAGAAACCATGGAAAAACAGAGTAGAATCCTTAAGGTAGTTAGAGCGAAATATCATTTTACCTAGATTTTAATGAATTTGGTCTCATTATAAAGGAAAATATCTCACCCTTCTAATGATACCAAACATTCAACCCCTTACCTCATTACTTTCGGAGATGTTTGCCAAAAAATACCAGCCCTTTTACATGGGAAATGGTACGCGTATGCTCTCCAGATAGACATTATTTACAAAATGAGGAATTTCTAACACTTAGATGTCGTCAAAGAACTAACAGCGTGTAGTTTGTATGTTTCCTCAACTATTGTTGGTAATTAATCACATTGTCACCGCAGTAGGTTCTTGGGTATCACCAAAAAACCTTCCGTTTTGTGGGAGTTTCGAACGCACCGCGCAAAAAAAATTAGTCAAATTAAAGACTTATTTAGATATTTTCATTTAATTACTTACCACTTCTGTCATATAAAACCATATTATTGCTCCATTAATAATGCAATATTTAATGCATGTGTCTTACAGCTGGTGAAATTAAAACGTATAGTTCGATTATGGTCTCTATTATGACTAGGAAACTATCTCGTATTACATTTCAAACAGATTGTTATTATTCTCGTATTACATCCGAAAATTCGTCCATTCCGTCGTGCTAAACAAAGGAAAGTAGGGAAAGTACGAAGGATAATCAATATGGTTGTTATTTCAGTGGTCAGGCTTCAGTTTGACGACATAATGCCCTCTCCATCTACATTTATGTGTTACACCAATCGAGAGAAGGTAATAGCATATCTAAATTCTGTTGCCATATTTCACACACGTCGCCTGCTCATAAGCTAGTCATTTTTTTCCACTTCCCTCCGTGAAGATATTTTTTTACATCTCCCTGAATATTATACCGTATGTTACCCACCGCAGCAGTAATAAAACAGGCAAGGAAAGCAGCACGCTTGGTTGAAAGTGCTACGAACAACCGGAGAATGTAAAACAGCTAAAAGTTTAGGTTGGGAGACGCACAAGACTTAAAGAGATTACGTGTCGTGCTTAAGTAACACGGAAAATTCCAGATAAAAAGGACACTGGTATGACACGGAGGATTTTATTCACTAGATTTAAATAAATGGCATTTATAGAACTTGTACAAGTCATACAATAAGAGAGATAGACTGCCAAATTGACAAGTGAAAAATCTCATGCCGTTCGACCGGGTTGTGACCGAAAAGTTTATTATTTTAAAACTCAAATCATTCATCTTTTAATGGATTTCATACGTCACTATCACTGTTCATCCTCACTGCTTTTTGGAAAATATGTTTCATAGATACAGGGATAGACAACTATTTAAATACACCCGCCAGGAGTTTCTTTGAGATTCAAAGCTGGAAATAGGCAAATTTTCGCCGTATAATGTTTTGTAAATTGTATGGGGATGGAAATAGACGCGCTTTTACCAAATTCTGGGAAAAATAAAAGAAGCGTCGATGGTAAAAGGAATTAAATCCTCATCGCTGGACAATATCAATCTTCGGAACACAAGCGACGAACAAACGAAGATACTCTGCCGAACTGATGGGCACTGAATTTCTTATTTCCGCGCACCTCTGAAGACTTGAGCTACGACGGAGCGAAGAACTAACAATAATATGCATACAATTTACGTTTATCCCTTCCCCTATTCTTTTCGCCTATCTCATAATATTAACACGTGGATCTCATAAGCTTCCTAACCGCCCGCATTTTCCTTCCTGAATATTCAAGTCTCAAAAAAGTGACATATTATATTAAAACACTCATGTCTCATTTTTTTATCCTCTGCATCTCAACCATAAATTCATTCTCTTAATGCTCTCTCATTATCGAGTAGACATTACGCTATTGGCCCCTCCCATTTCCAAACATATGTGTGCTTTTCAACTGCATCTATCTCATTACACTTTTACGCAATATTAATCATTTTTTAATTCAGTACAACACCATTGACAGTTGGCTGATTCTCCAGAGATTTTTATTCGTATCTAGAGAGACAGACGTTTATCCCTTCCCCTATTCTTTTCTCCAATCCCATAATATTAAAGCATGGATTTCATAAGCGTCATAACCGCCCACATTTTCCTTCCTGAATATTTAAGTCTCAAAAAAGTTACATATTATATTAAAACACTCATGTCTCATTTTTTCATCGTCAGCATCTCAACCATCAGTTCATTCTCTTAATGCTCTCTCATTATCGAGTGGACATTACGCTATTGGCCCCTCCCATTTCCAAACATATGTGTGCTTTTCAACTGCATCTATCTCATTACACTTCTACGCAATATTAATCATTTTTTAATTCAGTACAACACTATTGACAGTTGGCTGATTCTCCAGAGATTTTTTTCTTCACAGGTCGCACACGAATATTTCGATAACATGAATAGTCTCTCCGATTCCCAGACGGAAAAGCTAACGCGAACTCCAGACGGCTACGCTGAATACTCTGAAAATCCTCAAACAGAACTTCCTCATCCGATTTCTTAGAAAGAAAGTGAAAGGATACGAGAAAATTGCATGACGGAATAAGCATGAAAGCATTCAGGGAAGCAGGAGGCCACCGTCCACCCTCTGCTCTGCAAGGGGTACATAAACCGCTTTCATACACACCGGCTGGAAAAAAAAGGGTTATAAAATTTGAGTGAGGGAGTCATCAGCTTAATTAATTTGGGGGTTGTCCTGCAAAAGGAGGATTACTCTTCCGGGAACTCCGACAGAGAGATGTGCCCTTTTCAATTATCAGAACTAACACGAGCTCCTGCTACGTATATCATTCACTAAATTTTACTGCCACACCCGTCTACGTCAATCGGGATTTTAAAAAAAATTATTTCACCTTATGTGCATAGCGGGTGACTCCGTAGTGTTAACCCATGGCTATTCCCGGTATACTCAAAATTAATTTCATTCTAATTCTCATTGCATTCTATTCACCAGCATTGGATTTCCCACGCTCTTTTTTTATATTCCCTTCCCAAGCTGATATCATTAATGTCGTTATTTTAACTAAACGACTCCGATCATTTTTGTGATTCCCTCCGTAAAAACCAATGCAATTGGGACGACAGTGAATATACACCTTTTTTTTAGTTGTCTACCGATAAATGTAGGATTTCATGAAAGTTAGATTATCTCCTTCCGGTTTTCCACACTTTTAAGAGGCCTACCTCAAGTATATCTTTTTCCGCCTCTGCATACGATCAACCCTTCTTCATTCCGTCCATGAAACCCACTCTCTTTCTTCCCCTTCCCCGGCTTGCCCATCATCCTTCCCTTTATCACACTCTTCAGCAACCCATCCTACTTGTATTACCTCCTCCTGCTTCTCTGCCTACTCCGGATTTCAGTCGCAAGTTTCCTTTCCTCGCCCAGTATCCCAAACACTCTCTCGTTTGTCTTCCTATCCGTCCACCTCAGCTTACCGAGCCTTCTCCACACCCACATCCTAAATGCCTGCAGCATATTCTCGACCTCATTTCTTAGGGTCCACGTTTCTGCGCCATATAACGGCTTGCCCAACATCCTTCCCTCTATCACACTCTTCAGCAACCCATCCTACTTGTATTACCTCCTCCTGCTTCTCTGCCTACTCCGGATTTCAGTCGCAAGTTTCCTTTCCTCGCCCAGTATCCCAAGCACTCTCTCGTTTGTCTTCCTATCCGTCCACCTCAGCTTACCGAGCCTTCTCCACACCCACATCCTAAATGCCTGCAGCATATTCTCGACCTCATTTCTTAGGGTCCACGTTTCTGCGCCATATAACGGCTTGCCCAACATCCTTCCCTCTATCACACTCTTCAGCAACCCATCCTACTTGTATTACCTCCTCCTGCTTCTCTGCCTACTCCGGATTTCAGTCGCAAGTTTCCTTTCCTCGCCCAGCATCCCAAGCACTCTCTCGTTTGTCTTCCTATCCGTCCACCTCAGCTTACCGAGCCTTCTCCACACCCCCATCCTAAATGCCTGCAGCCTATTCTCGACCTCATTTCTTAGGGTCCACGTTTCTGCGCCATATAACGGCTTGCCCATCATCCTTCCCTTTATCACACTCTTCAGCAACCCATCCTACTTGTATTACCTCCTCCTGCTTCTCTGCCTACTCCGGATTTCAGTCGCAAGTTTCCTTTCCTCGCCCAGCATCCCAAGCACTCTCTCGTTTGTCTTCCTATCCGTCCACCTCAGCTTACCGAGCCTTCTCCACACCCCCATCCTAAATGCCTGCAGCCTATTCTCGACCTCATTTCTTAGGGTCCACGTTTCTGCGCCATATAACGGCTTGCCCAACATCCTTCCCTCTATCACACTCTTCAGCAACCCATCCTACTTGTATTACCTCCTCCTGCTTCTCTGCCTACTCCGGATTTCAGTCGCAAGTTTCCTTTCCTCGCCCAGCATCCCAAGCACTCTCTCGTTTGTCTTCCTATCCGTCCACCTCAGCTTACCCATCCTTCTCCACACCCACATCCTAAATGCCTGCAGCCTATTCTCGACCTCATTTCTGAGGGTCCACGTTTCTGCGCCATACAACGCTACGCTCCATTTCAAGCTCTTCGACAGCCTCTTCTTCACATCCTTACCCAATATCCCCGTCATCAGCTCCCTTCGATATTTCTGAACACCTCCTTGGCTAACGCAACACTCCTCCTTATGTCTTTCCTACTACCCCCATTTTCTTCAAGCACAATGCCCAAGTAATTAAAATGGTCAACTAGCTCCTACCACATTGAGAGGAGTAATTTGAGAGAAGTTCACGAAAAATATTTCCTACCGTAAAAAAGACCATTTTCCTCATTTACCATAAGTAAAAGCGCTTGCTTACATCCTTTAGTTGCCAGCATGGACTCTGATGGAGATTCGTTTCCTGCGTTAATATTCATACGATCGGAGATTCGATGTCGCCATTACCGGCAGTGATTTGAACAAGTTCATCTGTTGTATACTTAATTCACACAAGAGAATCTTACGAAATACAAACATCATTTTCTGATGCAGTAACTTAAATTTTCCGCGGTTTCGAAAGCGGTTGCCAACGTGACGCAGATGTGAGCACATAAGGTGTTAACGTGGCGAACGCATTCATCATTTAGTCAACACTGACAACTAACTGTGGAACCCTCCATGGAAAACCCACAGCATTAAGCCCAATACAATGAATCTGTTCCCATTTTTCGGTATTAGTTTTCCATAACACGGTCCAACCGATACCCATTTGCTGGAATGATTCTTCAACGTTTTCCCAAGCATCCGAAAAAAAAAGCGACCAAAAAAATGCAGATCAGTTAAGGCAGACGGAGCGAATTTTCATTTCACCTAGAAATCAATGGATGAGGTCTCATTTAAAAGAAAAATATCTCACCCTTACAAAGGTACCAAAATATCAACCCCTTTACCGAAGTACTTTCCGAGATTTTTGACGGAAAATACCAGCCCTTATACCGACACGGGAAATGGCACGTGAGTTTATTCCAGAGAGACCTTATTTGAAGAATGCAGAACTTCTAACACGTATATCTTGTCAAAAAATTAACAGTGTGTTGATTGTATGTTTTCTCTACTATTTTTTTTAAATAAATCATATTGTAACCGCAGTTTCCATTCAAAATCACAAAAAACTTTCCGTGGTGAAGGAGTTTTAAACGTACTGCGTGAAAAAATGAGTCAAATTAAAGACTAATATATACATTTTTATATAATTACTTAGAATTTGAGTCATACAAAATAGGTATATTTAACTGCACCATTAATAATGCAATAAAAATTCATGCTTCCTATAGCTGCTTATATTGAAACGTATAATTCGAATATGGTCTCCATTATGACTAGGGAACTATCTCATTCAAACTCCCTTAATGAAAATACGCGACCAATTAACGAAACACTGAAAATAGATCACCTAAAATACACGAGAAGGTGGAAAAACATCAGACGTTACCACTTTAGGAACATAATAATGACGACGACATCCACTCATCGCTTATCAGACTTGAAACTCACGCACACAAACAAACAGAGATGGCAGTCGCGTCGGAGTGGGGAGAGGGAGGAAGGGGACGAAACTGAATTTCCGACGCACTCAATTGTTTGCTCGACTCTAAATCGGGTTTGCGCCGCAAGGAAGCGCTCGTGCAAATACAAGGAGGGGAGCTTGCCATCCACCCCCGACCCCTCGTGTTTGCACGCTTGCACGACGCCCTTGTCGGTTGGCCGAAGGGAGGAGCAAGAACGGGAAGAGTGACGCGACAAGGGGTCCCAGTTCGTACCCTTAAAGGGGTCTGGCGACGAAACTCACCAACAACGTTTGCACAAGGAATTAAAAAGGGCGCGCCTCACTGGTTGGCGTTGTCGCGATAAGACGGAACGTGAGAATGGGATGGTTATGTGTACTTATAACGGGGGTGTGCCACAAGGAACAGTGATGGGCCCTCCCTCTCAAGTTGTTAGGAAAGCCGAACTTCCAGGGGTGAATTTCCGCAAGTCCCACAACCCGGACCCTTCCAGCAACCCTGCCGTTTTCCCTCTGTGGAGAGTTATTGGTACGTACAGCTACGAGACGAGTGTAAATTCAAACAAACGGACTAATCCACCCCAGACGAGACTCCACGTAATCGGATGGCCGGCGACAACACGTGATCGACGCGGCTGACAAAGATTCTTGAAGCAAGTGATTGAGGTGATTGAAAAGATTGTCTTTTGTGGACAAATATGCATGAAAATTGGCATAAGTGACATTGTCAGTAACATATATCATGAAGGTAGTTTGAGCGAGATAGTTCCCTAGTCATAATGGAGACCATATTCGAGTTATAAGTTTTAACTTTTGCAGAAGTAAGAAACATGAATAAAATACTGCATTATTAATAGTGAATTATATGCTTGTATATGACTAAAATTCTAGGAAATCAAACACAAATAGCCAAAAATTAGTCTTTGATTTGACTATTTTTTTTCAAGCGGTACGTTCAAACCTCCGTCACAACATAAGTAGTTTTGCGATTCTGAAAAAAATTGCTGCGGTGACAATATGACTTATTCTCAAAATTAGCCGAGAAAACTCACCAACTAAACCCTAATAATTTTTTGGCGAGATCAAGGTGTTAGAAATGTCTAATTTTATAAATGAAATATATTTCTGGAGTGCGTAACCTATCATTTCCCAAGTAAAGGGGGATGGTATTATTTGTCAAAAATCTCGGAAAGTAGTCCGGTAAGGGGCCGATGGTATCTTCGGAAGAGCAAGATATTTTTCGCTAAAATGGGGCCAAATTCAATTGATTTCTACGTGAAATGTTATTTCGATCAAATACGTGGAAGCCAAAGAGGTATATGATGAGTGCGCTTGCTATTATGGCCAGTGTTAGAAGCTGAAGTCACTCCGCCATCCTCTTTAACCCTCATTTTCCTACGCCGTTTGCAGGCGATCTCACTAATTTGGCAATTTTATTTTTTAATTTTTATTTATTTTTAATTTAATTATTTTATTTTTAAATTAATTTTTTAATTAAATTTTTTAAATTTAATAAAAACACGGCAATTGCAATATAAAATTGCAATTGCCGTGTTTTCCATCGATAAATAACTAGAAATCAGCGACCCATTACTTCCTTGATGTGAGTTCTCCTGGCGTATTTCGTTTATTTATTTAAATAAGTAACCATCCGAATGCCAACTACAGTAAAATTGAGTAGAATCCATACCATTAAGCAGCCAATGTATATTTCAAGAGTTATACGCCTTACATTTCAAACTGATGGTGGATGTTTTATCTTAAATCCGATAATTAGTCCTTTCAGTCGTGCTATCCATAGGAAAGTAAGGAAGAGAGCAGGGTAAAACAATATGGTTGCTACGTCGGTTGTCAGGCTTCAGTTTGATGACGTAGTGCCCTCTTGTAACGCCTTCGAGTTTCATTTGGTAGCGCTTTATTTCCGAACTTTTCATACACCTCTTTCTGCTCCTCTCTCCACTACAACAATCAATCTCCCCAAAATTAAACAACTCCCTCCCAACCAACAATGACCATGCAGAATAAACAAATAAATCATTAAAACACACAGACAAGAAATATGATAAAACAAAGCACACAAAATAAACAATAAACTTATTAAATATTTAAAGCCCAAAAAACAAACAATAAATTATAGAAAGGTAGCGCGGCGGAAAGGAGCGCGGCGTTACACTCTCCATTAACCTCAATGGCGTAAATATAAAAAAAATTGTGTGTTACCGATTTGGTTACTGGGCAATTAAATGCTATTAAAATGCTATTTTCACGAGTACCCATGTGGAATTCGACATATTTTTATGGCTAATGTGCTATGGGAGAATATTAAATTGAGTTCATTTTGCATGGTCGATTATTGTTCGCGTAAAAGAACGAATTTGGGAACCTATCTGCTCGGCAGTGTTTATTATCTCCTATTATATCGCTTCTGTCACACCAGGAGACGAAGTGTGGCGTCATGATAATATTCTTTGTGTCACTCTAAAACACACCAGCTCTAAGTTTCTCTGTACTTTGTATTTCTCAAATTGAACAAAAGAGATCATTACAAAATAAGGAATTATATAAAATTCGTATCACATGCGTAACTATCACAAAATGCTAAAATGAGCAAACCACTGCCTGAACAAAAGTAACGACGGCAACGAGCGTTGCCAAGGGATACGTGAAATCCTTATCCTAACCACTAATGGTCAGTTGCAGGAACGACACACATGTATTCTAACCATGTATGGGGCCCATAAGCCATGGCATTCATTCAATAAGCGTGGCAGAAAAATTCGATAAATTTAATGGTTCCCTAACTTATGGCATGGAGTAATGAGTTCCATAAATAGCCAAGATGGCGGGATGCGCAATGAATCTCTTGGAGACTTAATTTTTCGATAAAAGTCGTTTTGAGACAGATGACCAGCATGATTACTCTTACTGACTAATAATTATGTGCCCTGGTAATTATTCATAGGCTTAACTTTCATAAATGTTATCCGGCGGTTGAAGATTAGATTAAATGTTTAAGCCAATAACTATTAGTAAATATGTAGTGTAACTAATAGATGCGTTCCTGCAACCCGAATATTTTTACGAGACCTATAACTTTATGGATCTCATAAATATTGATTCCATTACTAAATTTTCTTGCGTCCGGCCAAAATTGCACTTAAATTCATTGAAAAATTCCTGCACAGTTATTATAGGGATCGGAAATCCAGGAAAAGGTAGGCAATTACATTTTTGCCTACGCCCCACCCCCTTAAAAGAGTCCAACTTTGGCTCACGAGATAAGTACTAAAATAACCAGCTTTATCAAACTCCGTTCCCCAATGGATAGGCACAAAAAATTCGCGGTCATGCAATCACAAGAGCAACCCTCCACCATTGGCAAACCAACGGAAAAATGGACGATTGAACAGGTGAAAAAATAATAATAAGAATGCATTTTTTCCATCCCGTACTCGATTGCGGTCCGGTGAGCTGATTCAACAAACCACGAGAACTCAGAGAGAGAGAGAGATATCCGTGGGAGCGCCCCCGGGGCACGGTGGGGAACAAAAAAAAGGGTACTACAAAAAAACAAAAGAAAGTCACGGCGCAAATGACTGGATCCTATCGATCGGAAGTTAACGACGGCAACGGGGCGAAATTAACGAGATGGGGTGGAGCTCGACGGAACGAAAGGGGTGTAGAGAGCGTACGGACGTATGCAAATATGCACCTGTACACGGGTCTAGGGTGGGATGGAGGACCAGGGAACTGAGGATATATGCAGAGAGGTCAAACCTGTGGTTCCGTGCTTTATTTCATACAATATTTTTGGTGGAAACAAGGAACATGCGTCACCGTGTAAATAGTCTATTACACTACTTCGTGTCCATAATTTCTACGCCTCAAAATGTTACCACAAGAAGACATTTGCGCGTTTTAAACATTTTTCCGAATATTTTCATGTCATAAGTGTAAATATACCAGGTATCGAAGGCCAATGTGAATACATAGTCCCGTAAAGGTGACAAAAATCCACAGGGGAAGAGGACGCTTCCGTAGCTTAACTGGCTAAAGCACTCGACCGGAAATCGAGGGATCCGGGTTCGTATCCCGGTCAAGGCGGATGATTTTTTCTCTGTGGAAATTCGCACATTTGTGCATTGCGGGTGACTCCGTAAAAGTGGAACCCGTGGCTAGTGCCTAATAGCTTAAAATTTGACAGTTTAAGAAATTAATTGGATTACATAATGACCAAACCAAACATATTGTTGGATAAAAGAGCATTTCCGTGCATAGGGAAGTAATTCAACTAAGCCTAACGTGTAGCCTCCGAGTCTCTAGGGGCTCCCACCTTAACTTCTCTCTAAAAGTTTTGAAACACTATACGTTCGCTCGCTGAAGTTTTTAACGAAGCGTGCCGCTTTTCTATGTATTTTATCAATGGACATCATATGTCATCACTATAAAATATACCAAGTAGCACTATAAAACATACCAAGGTGAAATATAATGACAATAATATAGCATCACATAACGACAATTGAGCTACCCTACACAAAATATGCCCAAACTGGTCATCCACTGTTGACAATAAAACAACACTTCAGCGTTTTAGATATCTTCAGTAGATTCAGTCGAACTCATGAAGGACCTGGAGTGAAAATGAACAGCATCTTGATTTTTTTATGTATTTAATTCATTGACTTTTTATGCATGAAATTTGAATGCGATGAAACGCTAAGATTTTACATGAAATTTAATTCCTGCAACCAACTTTTTAAGCCACTCCGCAAGGTTCTCTAGCAGAAATAGGGATTTCACAAAAAAAATTTCTCCGCCGCGGCCGGGATTCGAGTACAACTTCTCGGGGTATGAAGACAGTCAAGGATTGGATTGGATTTTGGGGGAGGCGACCGACGACTAAGGTCATTTTCGCCATGGGGGATAGGTAAGGGAGGAAGGGTGGATAGAAACCTGGCGTCGGCATTAGCCCGCTCTTAACGAAAGGCGCCAAGGGGACCACGGCTTAACGTCTCATCCGACAGACGGAGTACTTCACTTGAAGTGCCCTCCACAAGACACTCAAGTAGGGATCGGGTGAAATGACATCCCCATTGGGTGTTTAATTCATGTAGATAACATGTGTTTAACCTAGCAGGTGGGAAAAGCTTTAATCGATTTTCTCATGGACTTGACTCATATAATTTCCATGATTATCTTTGTTCTCATCCATAACTGCATCACTTGAGGAGACGGTCACATCAGAAAAAATTGTCCTCACTCTAATAATGAGTTAAAAAATTTATCAAATGCTTCTTCAAAGCAAAAAAAAACCTCAAACCTTCCTCTGAAAAACATCCACCACTGCAGGGATGTGAACCCTGGCCGTCCGTGTGGTAGGCGAGTACTCTAACCACCACACCAACCCGATCCCCCTAAAGACGATCAATCTCACTATAATACCCCACGATCACATCTAAATAGAGTGACATTCGACATTACACATAATCACACAAGCGAGGCTTTATCACAGATTAAAAATCAATCACTAATATCCTAGCAGGGACACACACCCCTTTGTTTTTCTGTGCGCAATAAGGTTTTATCCTGAAATAATATTTTCATAAAAAAAAACACTAGCGACGCCATATTTAAATAATGGCCCTCACAAATAACGAAGGAGGTGAAAAAGTTTTACCACCACTTCTTTAGCTACCAGACAAAATGGCGAAAATAACAGTTTTACTTGTTCATGTATAATTGTTTTGCTAAAATTGAAATTCTGCCTTTGATTCCACCGCATTTAAGCTCCGCCATGGTACTGGCTACTCCTCCGACCGGACAGCTTACGATCTGAAAATTTGACACAGTGGCACCCCTGCATAAGCGTGGAGGTGTCATGGGGATGTGTGGCGACGCATATTCTCCGAAACATTTCCGTCGGCAAGGGATTGAAAGCCCTTCCCCCCCCCCTCCTGTATTGATTCCTACCACCCCTTCTCCACTCCGCCATTACGTCAACAATAAAGGGAGACGGGCTTAAAAGGGAAGATTCGCCTGCAAATTCGGGCATATGGCGGGCGACGCATTGATAAGGACTGCGATACAATAAATAAAAACGATCTCACCCTTCCTTGACACGCAAATATTCCACTCATCCAGAGTTCTGAAAGAGACATCGTCTTCCAGGAGCCAACGACGTAAAACTTCTAGAATTTTTATAAGTATATTGATGCAAATGCTACACGTTTTGTAATGCATGGCGTACGAGGCATACTCCTGCAATCAAGATGCTGAATTTGGTCCACAGGAAATTTTTTAATATTTGTTAAAATATTAAATAAAAAATAAAAAAAATATTCAAAGAAAAATAATTTTCTTTGCAACAGAAGGTATTATACATTCACGCAGAGGTTAAAAATACCCGAACGTACTGTTGCAATACTTACAGACGTATCCGTATTGTTGTAGTGTTCACAGAAACAAACAAACAATTAGCAATTACGCAAGGCCCTTCAATATCGATTGTAGTCTTCCTACGATACAGATCTTCGCAACGTAATCAAGTCCGCCATTAATGAGTTTATTTTACAATATTCCTCACAAGCATACTATAGATTTTTCAACTATTTGGTTAAGTGGCAGTGCATTTGTATTCAAAATGGCGACTTTCACCATATTTTCGATGACTTCCTTAGGTTCACCATGGCAGTAAATACCCAGTGAGCACAATAATGGCGCTTGTGTGGTGGAAAAGATTTCGAATACCTTCATCGAAGCAATTATACAATCGATATCGAACGACCTTAGTTACGTACGCTGCCTAAAATGTTTACATGCTTACGAAGGAAGTCTAAGAAATGCATACATGTATTTGAACGTACAAAACGGCTGTCCGTGGGCAACTAAAACAAATGAAGATGTTTTCAAGGCACTTCTCTAAGATATGGAAATGGCTAGTAGGAGCAAACAGCGAACCAACTAAACCCAATTCTTAAAATAGGTACTTTCACAATCAGTTGTGAAAAATTGTTTCGAATGTTGTGCTTACAAATATGTTTATTCTGTAGAACTAATATTCTTCTCTTATCAACATGTAATTACATTAGGTAATGAAGAATACTAATTACCAGTGGACCTCAATGAATAAGTAAGTGCGCCAAATACAATACATCACATTGTAAATGGCAAATGGCTAGTAATTTTAACCAAAACTCAAAAACATGATACAATTATTAGTCTCGCTTTAAGGGGTGGGGTATTTAAAATTTTGAACTAATTAAATTTAATACCCAAAACTGCAAAACCAAAAAAAGGGAATTTGGGGTTTGTAAAAAAATGTAAACCTAATATGATACCCTAGAAGGTTTTGTTTTTGTTCACCTACATTTTTCGTTTTTGAAGGCAAAAGGGCAAGAAAGCTATGTTCACCAGACGCCATCAGTGGCTCTCAGTTGGATAAAATGTTTCCTTCAATGAAATAGGACACTTCTGATTATATCCAAATTAATTAACTCCACCTAGTCGAAAAACCATGAGATACAAAATTGAAACAACAAGATAGGTTAGGATTACATTGGTGCACACGGCATCATCATGCACTGTACAATATTCTATGTGCGTCTATATTCATTAAGGGGGCTGTATATCTCTGCCCAAAACGTCCTTTTAATTCTGACTTCTGCCACAACCTAGGAGAGATTTTTTGCCTTCCTCTCCATACCCCGCCCCGGACAACAGCGCCACTGATGGCACAGTAGAAAATTCGTTGCAAGGGTTGAGGAGAATGTTCGCAGTGGCGTTATAATACACAATTTTCAACATTTTGATAATCCTCCTTAGAGGTGAAGAATTTCCATTTACTACAAGTGAAATGATTTTAAGAAATATGCGTCGTACGCGTCATAGCGATCACCTGATTATCGAAAAAATTCACGTTTCTTTCGCGGTCTAAATAGTTATGTAGAGAGCTAAAACTGGAAAGCGACGACACTTATTTTAAGTATTAATCCTTATTCTAGACGGCTGCGCCACCATATTTGCTTTAAGCAGCAAAGCAGAGACGTTAAATGAAAGCGCGTTGACGTCTGCAGAAGCATTTTCGAGCCCTGTTGTATATACAGAGCCCCCTTAAGCTCATCTTTTATTTTGCCGAAGGGATGCCTTGGTAACCGTTATATTATTAAGTTTTCTCATTTTTCGCGGTTCAGCTTTCATATTTTTTCTTCTTTTCTAAAGAGTTTTTGTCATTGATTCCCTATGCATCTGAACGCATCCCTATTTGACGCAATCATTCTCTTGCCCCGCATTTCTCTGTCTCTAAACATCCGTTACGGTGAGGGAAATTTGGATCTGTTCCAAGGAGCATTCCGTGAAAAAATTCACGTGAAACAGTTGAAGGATTCAGAGCATCAAAAGAATGTCACACGCCACCCAAAAAATGTGCGCTCGCGATCGCGAAATTCTTTAAACAGAGATTCCACCAATTCTATTCTCTTCAGGAATGATAGATGCGCCATTTTGGCGCATTTGTCGTCCATTGCAATTAATTTGCCTCGGCTCAACTGTCGGAATTCTTTTCCGCCGAAGTGGTCCTGGTATTCGTCGAGACCTTTAATTAATTTCACTGGGTGCTTCGCCGTGTACCTTTTACTTTATTTTGGCGGCGTATTTCACGCCGATTTGAAGAACGAATTGAAAATGAGCTGTTTGATATCACGTCAAAGGGGGCTGTATACCACGATCGCAAACGACTCCACAGACGTCTACGCGCTGCTATGGCACGACTATACTGATTAAAGCAAATCTACTGGCGCAGGCCTCTGGGTTGAGGACAAGACTAATTATAATCTAGTATAAACATTTCAATGTCATGAAATGTATTATTTAGCGTACAGAATAAATTCTGCAAATATTTAATCGAGTTTTTGCTAAATATGTATCATCTACCATTTATACTACGTGTTAAAATGACAATGAACTGCCAAAAAAAACCAGATCGGCACGCTGAAACTAAATGTCACATTAATTTCCAAACATTGCATGAGTAAATCGATGGTAAGAAGTCACTCCCACGGGTGCATATACACCAAGGGATGAAATACGCCACGAAAAAAAAATCATTTGAATTGACCGGGATTCGGACCCGGCACTCACAACTGCCGGTCAGGTGCGTAACAGGCCAACACACCAAGACCGGCAATAGAAAGATTCGGGGTCGAATCCTGGTCGAGTAAAATAAAACTTTTTCACGGCGACTTCCATTCTTTGGTGTCACTTATATCGCTAGGGAACATTGTTGAGAAAACGTACGCAAATTCGTACATTTATGCATAAATAGCTCCAATAACCATAGAAACGACGCTGCCATTATCTTCTTTCAAATGTCTTTGGGGATAGGAGGCAGACATAAAATTTGTGGAGGCGGGCGTCATTCGTGGGCGCAAATATAATATAGTGCTGATTCCATTTCTTTCCAGTTTCGCTGCGTTGCGTTATCTTGGAGATGACGTTTCGTGACCAATGCTGGCCACATCTTCGGATCAGGTCCGAATGAAACCTGATCTGAAGATGTGGCCAGCATTAGTTACGAAACGTCATCTCAAAGATAACGCAGCGAAACCCGAAAGAAATGGAAGCACCCGCACTACAGCGCTACGAATGCCTCAAGCAGAAATAATATACTGCTCTTCCAAAAACCACGTGGTCGTTCCACCAAACGACTCTCCGCCATTTTATTCTCATATTCTTATATTCTTATTTAGACTTTTTTTTCTTTTCATCCGGTCTGCCTGTCCGCTGGACCCTTTCTTCCCTCTTTATTCTTCCTCCCCCACATGCATGATATCTCGCCGGCCGCCGCCGCCGCTCTCGAAGGCTAAGAGGTACGCAGGGAGGGAGGTATAAAAAATAATCCTTTCACAAACCCCGGCGCGAAACCTTTTTAAACCCCATGTTCATCCCCTTTCCGTTCGCCACGACCGCAAAACCCTTTCCCAATCGATTTCCCTTGCCCTTCAACGATTCCTCCACCCTATTCGCAAAGATAAAAAAAAAAGAAAACATTTTTTGCATCCGATGCACTGCGGTGTGCAGATACAAGTTCGAATCACAAATTGACCAAAAATTACAAAAAAATAAAGAAACTTTTTCGGAGATGAATAGAGAAACAAAAAGACGGGATGAATATATTTAAAAACAATAACCCTTTTATTTTATCCTTCGAGGAAATTGAGGAAGAGGAAGTCACTCCAGGGGATGAAATCATAAAAACATTCGAAAAAACATAGTCGATAATTAAATGCCAGTCGTAGATGTGGGGATCATAATTCAAAGCAAGAAGTGAACTCGAAATAAAATATGTTTTGGAAACGGATAGAGAAACAAAATGGCGGAACTAATATGGTTGGCCCATTTAGGTATAAGGCGATAGCATTGAGTCATCAAACCTTAACCTGACAAATGAAATATCCCTCAAATTGCCACCTACTGTTCTTTTCTCGCTTGCCTTTGTAGAGAACACAGAAGTAGGTGCATATAATGCAAAACTCTTAAAGGTCACTATGGATTAAATAAAATAAAAAAGAACGATAAGGTTGTTAGCAAATAGAAATGAAAACACGCAATTCGCCATCTTTAATGGATCAGCTGTGCAGTGGGGACTCTGAAAATAAGAGGTATTCCTGGCGGAAATATCTTGACACCGCCATGATTTTCAAAGAAAACAAAACATGGAAAAAATGTCCAAAAAAGCATAGTATAATTAATCAAATACATGGACAAACTGCGCACAATAGCCATCTCATGTTAATCATTGTCCGTGAAATAAAAAAACAAGCTTTAATATCGTTAAGATGCCATCAAATCCCTTCGTTAATATATGGAGCATACACTCACTGTCCATTCAACCACCCAAGAGCTGTTGTCCATCGCTGTCCAACCCACATTTACCTCGGTAACGTGATCAGTGACGTAAGTACTTGTAACCCTGATCGGCCATTACGGCCAGAAAAAGGAGGAAATGTAACAGAGAATGGGCAATGAAAGGAAAGTTTCGACTTTTTTCAATCTTTTCCTCTCTCTTCTACAGCCAAAGCTCATCTCCCGTTTCACTCTCCATTCCCCGGATCCCTCGCGGTGGAAATATGAAAGGGCCGGAAGATTCACTCGCCGCGGAGCGCCGCATGCAGTCCATGCAAGTGTACACAAAGGCCTTTCGCGCACACACTTCCACGAGTTCATTGAGTGAGGGGGCAGACACACGGATGCGCCGGCTGGATAATGAAAACCGCAGCCGCACTCGCCACAGAGCGGAAAAAAAGCTTAAAACTTTGATGGACCCATTATTGAACTTTGGGTGACTCATTTTGGGAGCATTTGAAATTTTTACCGATTCCCTTCCACACAATGCCAATGTTCTAACGTCGTAGTCTAGACAATAATCGATCGTCTCCCGCGACAATTGGTATGAATCGAGGCTAATAAATAAATGAGTTTGTACAGGTTATGCAACACTTATGTTTTTCTGACAATGGTCTCGAAAACCATTTTCATTATCATGGTTTGATGATCCCGTGATTGGAAACGAGTAAGTGGGGAACATACCTACTTCGACGAAGTACAAAATCATTTATCGGCGTGTATTAGTATCATAAACCTACGCTGGAAACCTCCGCTTTCATATCCGGAGGTAAATACGGCACGCCGTAACTTTTCACAAGAAATATCTTCACACGATGCTTGTAGATGATAACTACGCCATCATCAAGCACAGATCGGCCGGCCGGCGACTATACCTATGGATGTCGAGGTTCACGAATAAAAAATCCAAGAAGAAAATGACTACATATCCCGTTAATTAACTATAGATAACTTCCAATAGTCTGGTCCGATTGTACAGATTGTACTTTTCGATATCATGAGAATAAAAATAAGAATGAGGCGTTCCGCATGTGGGTATGAACCATGGGAAGAACAGAGTGGCCAAACTTAAGTGTTTCGTGCGCACACTTCTTCGCCATGTAGGAGGCGCCGTGCTACCGATAAGTACGTAACTTAAGCAAATATTATTTACATATAAGAGGATTCTTATGGCCGGTTGCATGAATACATACTTAGGGAATCAATAGTTATGAGGTCCATGAAGTTTTTCACCTCATAAAAATATTCGAGTTGCAGGCATACATCCGAAAAATTTCATAATCTATCTAACAATAGTTAATTGCTTCGAATGTTTGATCTAATCTTACACCACTGGATCAAATTTATGAAAGTTCATCCTACATATAATTGCTTATTCACAGGATAATTTGTCTGTACGAGTAAAGAAATAGGCCATTCGTCTCAAAACGGCTCTTTTATCAAGCAATTAAGTCCCCAAGCGGTTCATTTCGCTTCCGCCACGTTGGCTACTTCTTAGCTCTCGCCATCTTGGAGATTAAAAAGTCCATGAGCTATGAAGAATTTCTGAAACCAATAAATACATCGAATGTTTCTACAACAATTATTTCATGGTTGCCATGACCATGCCATGCCATGAAATGGGTCTCATAAAACTATTGAATACAACTTAGTCGTTCCTGCAAATGGTCATTGGGCATGCAGCTAAGGTGGCTCCACCGAGAAAGGATATAAATCTCCTTTCCTCCTAAATAAGTGAAAAGATCGCCAAAGTTTTCCCACGAGAAAAATATCGTGTGTCATTTAGAACCCCAAGAAACTTAAAAACTCTTTTTGACAAAAGCAAAGACCCGTTCGATCCTAAGAAGAGAAATGGCATATATGCTTTAAAGTGTGGTGATTGCCAAGGTGTATATGTGGGGCAAACAGCCCGCAACTTTAATGTTAGAGTCAAAGAGCACCAATCAGCCTATTTTAATAATTGTGAACTCAAGAGCAATTTTTCCAAACACCTTTTAAACCATGACCACCACAGTGATTTTAATCTTGACATTTTATGTTTTGCAAACCACAGACGTGTGCTTGACTCACTTGAGCAGCTCGAAATTTTAAAGACTTTATACGACCCTGATTCGAAGATTTTAAATGAGTATTTGCAACCTTCCTCATCTCCCATTCTCACAGCCGCCTCCCGAATATCCCTCCCCCCTCCCCCACTAAACTCCCCGCCAATCACTGTTCCTGACCAACCTGCATCCACACCACCCTAATCCTCACAAACCCCCCCCCCTCCTTCCAAGCTATATATAAGACTTTGTAAACCCTAAACAAGCACCTGAAGATGACGCTAAAGCGTCGAAACCCGGGTCGTGTGTGTGTGTTTTTAAATTGTGGTTTTTTGTAAAAGTTACCATTAAATCATCAGATATAAATCTCGTTTTGGTCACAAAATGGATACTTTAATAAAATATGTCCTCGGTCAGATAAAAACAGCAAAATGTTACCTTTCCGAGTATTTTTATTGCAAATGATACTTTAAATCACGTGGCGTTCCTAGGGAGAATGGGAAAAAACACTAATAAGAACAGGTAACGAGGGGCGAATGATTGCCGGAGGCCGTGAGAAAGGGTGAGGACATTTGACAAGCGGGGAGAGTAGAGAAAAAGAAAAGGCCTTAGGTACGGGATGTATAGATAGACGCAGGTCACATACTGAGATGAAAAAGAACTTGCTTTAGAAGGTGGAGTGCTTCCCCAGTTACATAATCTAGAGCATTTTAACTCCCTTTCATTAAAAACCAAATTGTTCGGTAGATTACTCTAAATTAACTGTAATTATTCATCCAATTCCTTCTTTTCCCTTTTAATGTAACATATACACTCAACATACGGTTAATCGACCACGGGATGAAACAGGAAAGAAAATTGATATACGATGAAACCTGTACTTAGCGGCCACTACCGGTCCTACGAGATAATGGTCGCTTTAGTAAGTGACCGTTGAAGGGAGGGAAAATTAACATAGCTTCATCATCATTGGTCGTTCAATCCTAAGATTGGTTGACTGTCGCTCTCCACCCTTCCCTATTTAATGCTAGTTTCCTTACCTGCTGGTTTTTCTTCGTATGTACTTTACTCTTTATTTGGTACATGAACTTATTCCTTGGTCTTCTTCTGGGGACTTTTTCCTCTATTTTGCCTTAAATTATATCCTTCACAAACCCACAGTGTCTCAGGGTGTGTCCAATCCTTCTGTTTGTTCCTTTCTGTGCGGTGTGCCATAGCTCATGTTCCATAACATTGCTTATTAGCATGGGAAATTCATTCCGTTATGAAAAAAATCGGTCGCTTAGAGGGAGACGACTTAATGGAGGTGTCCGCGAAGGTAGGTTTCACTGTGATACGAATCTTTGGAAATCGTCGAGCAACATCAAACCAGAAAATTCGTTTTCCTATAATTAATTTCATTCAAATACCAGCTCTCAATGTTTCTCCACCAACACTACGGAAAATATGCAAGCTAAAGCAACAATATAAACCGTACATATTTCTCATTCCCCTTACCAAACGACGTACTGAAGATAGAAAACGTATTCCATTTCAATCGCTTTTAAACCCTTGATAATTTCCCAACGCGTTTCCATTTTCCCGTCAAAGGGCCGTCATTTCCAGCCAGCGGTGTTGTATTTCCCACGACGATCTCGCAACTGAACCGCAAAAGAAAAACGCGATGCGCAACCAGGATATTATTCCAATGTGACTTTCAAATCACTTTTCTCGCAAGAAGGAAACAGCCAGTCCTAGAGTATAACACAACTAGCGTCGTCAAATAGCGGTCGCTATCATTCTCAGCCCTTCCTTTCTACATGAAGGACGCGAAAATGTAATGGCAGTAGTTTTTGTTACCATAGATAAGCAGAAGAGAGAAATTAGAGCAAGTGGATTCCTTCACCTATCTCGGAAGTACCATGACGTGGGACAGAAGAAGTACAACGGACATCTAGCGGAGAATATTACAAGCTGAGAAGGCGTCCGTGGGAAAGAGACAACTGCTGTGCTCAAAGAGGATACGACTACAAACCAGGAAAAGGTATGTGAAAACCTTCGTGTGGAGCGTGGAACTCTATGGATCAGAAACATGGACCATTGGAAAAGCTGACCAGAAAAGACTAGAATCCTTCGAAACCTGGTGCTGAAGGAGAATGCTGGAGATAAAATGGACGGAGAAAATAAGAAATGATGACGTTTTCAGAAGAGTAGAAGAGGCAAGGACTATTAAATGGAACACCATAGAGAAAAGAAGAACCAGATGGATTGGACACATCCTGAAACCCATCGGGTTTCTAGTGGCCCGTTGCAAGAACATTCAGTTATGGAATCAATAGTTATGAAATCCATGAAGTTATAGATTTCATTAAAAATATTCGGGTTGCAGGAACACATCTACTAGTTAGATAACATATTTACCAATATTTAATAGCTTCGAAAGTTAGATTTAATATTCTACCGCCGGATAAATCTTACAAATTTTAGCCTATGAATATTTGATAATGCACATAATAATTAGTCAGTATGTGCAAACATATTGGTCATTTGTCTAAAAACAACTATTCCATCAAGTAATCCATTCTCCAAGCGATTCACTGCGCATCCGCCATCTTGGCTACCTATGGACCTCATAATTTCATCCCATAAGTTATGAAACCAATAAATTTATCGAATGTTTATGCAACACTTATTGAAAGGTTGCCCTGGGTTATCGGTCCCATAACTTTATAGAATACATATAAGTCGTTCCTGAAACTGGCCATAAGGAACGTAATTTGTGGCAAAATGGAGGGAACAGTCCCCAGGAGGAAGACTCGGGAATAAGTTCATGGACCAAATAAAGAGGAAAGTATATAGGAAGAGATACCAGGAGGTAAGGGAACTATCTTTGGATAGGGAAGGGTGTAGGACTGCAGTCAACCAATCTTAGGATTGAACAAACAATGAGGTAAGCAGACTAGAAACTGAAGACACCTGAATCATCAAGGATTGTCGGACTGCAGTGATGGAAGATGAAACTAGATGGCGTCTTCACGCATGAACGTGAATCCTTTAGCTTTGTGCGAAAAATGATCTGCCAAACATGGCTATCACGCGCAAACTGGCAATAAATTTATAAAATATATTACTTCTCTAGTGTAATTATGTATTGACATTTAGCAGTTGCGCAGATAAATCTATACCGTACCGCGAAAATCCCCTAACCAAAACCTGCTTTCTCAGCGAACAAACTATAAATCTGATACATTAAATATGTGCGAGAGTTATATATAATGCGCACTCGGCCATATATTTTTTTAGAGTTAAAGGTAGTGCGAGCGAGATAGTTCCCTAATCATAATTAGAGACCATATCCGATATGTACGTTTTAATTTCACCAACTGTGAGGCACACGAATTAAATATTGCATTATTAATGGTCCAATAAAATAATTTTTCAGACATAAGTTGTAAGTAATCAAATGAAAATATCTAAATAAGTCTTTAACTTGACTCATTTTTTTCACGCGGTACGTTAGAATCTCCATCAAAACGGAAGGTTTATTGTGATCCCGAAGAATATACTGCGGTGACAATATGATTAATGCTCAAAATAGCTGATAAAACACACAAACTACACATTGTTGATTTTATGACGAGATCAAAGTGTAGGAAATGCCTCATTTTTAATATAAGGTCTCTCTGGAATGCATACGCGTACCATTTCCCATGTAAAAGGTCTGGTATTTTCTGGCAAATGTCTCGGAAGTAATGTGGTAAGGGGTTGAATTTTTGGTGTCGACGGAAGGGTGATATATCTTTCTTCAAAATGAGATCAAATTCATTGATTTTTAGGTAAAATGATATTTCGCTCAAACTACCTTAAAAGGCGAGTGTGTGTGCTCATTTCTCTGCCTCGATGAATATTATCGATGCATCAGCACCTGCACCAGAGCTTTAGGCAACAGATCGAAGCAGACACGTCCATATCTCTTGCTCACCCTCGATGAATAAACCAAACCATCCATGCGAGCACCGAAATGGCCGCGTCTCTGAAGCGCCGTCCTGCGGCCAAGTGATGGAATAACGTACAGGGAGGAAATAGGGGTGGGGATGGGGAGGAATGAACAATTGAATCGGGAGCAGCGCATCGAGGAGCGCTCCCGTGTTGATTGTGCCATCCTTGGCAGCGCGAGCGGTGGTCGGAGATAGAGAGATAGAGTGGAAAGGGAAGACAGAGACAGCCGCATTCTGCCCACATCATATTGACGTTGCATCCGCGAAACGAAGACAGCAGAACATTGATTGCAGCCCACGCGAAGGATCGCGGCGGGCAAACGATAGCGATTTTGGGGCCAGGAAGATCTATTTCTACATCTACATATTATCCTGCAAGCCAACTCAAATTGTTCGCTTGTGTATACATGATTTAGTGAATGACACTGTAACTTTATTGTATTTGAGATTTTTTTTTAAGTTTCTCAGCATTTTCTATGTGGATGTAGGGTGGCGTCTAAATGATATTCTCCGTGTCGCTCTGAAACACACCCTTTCTGAATTTCTCAAGCAAAATAAACCTTGAGTGCCACCTCCAGGTCTCTAGGGGCTCCCACCTTAATCCCTCTAAAAAGCAGTGTAACACAATATGTTTGCTCGTAGCAGTTTCTAACAAATGGCGCATGTATTTTGTTTGTTTCTTTGGTTAAATATTTCTGTCCAGGGTCCCCAATGCTCACGGTGAATTCGAGGTGTGATCTAGATGTGTATTGGGTTATCAACCAGGTTTTCTTCCATTTCTGCCCTATTTTCCTGCACATTAAGTCTATTCAGAATCTTCAAAACATGAGCAATGATGATAAATGTTGTACAGTCTTCGAATCTCTCATAATTCTTCAAACTCCTCTTCTCCAATACCACGCTACTATTTCTTATAATCTGTTCATCTACATCTAAACCATGTAACTTTTTTATATTTGAGATATTATTTTGAGTTTCTCAGCATTTTTTATGTGGATACAATCTGTGACAAAACACTCAACAAACATCAGAGCTATGCATTGACACTATTATACAATTTGCTAGTCGCAAATCTTCAGTTTCGTTCTCCTCTTCTAGGGGTTGATAGTGCTTATTGTGGATACCAACCTATAACTGTTATAATTTAAATGTTCAACAATCAATCTTCCCCCCGGGTAATGGAAAAACAACAGTATGTGGCACCCGCTGACAGTGGATCCTCTGGAGCCCCACACACAAATCCACCATCTCTCGGAGAGACTCTTGGCAGTACCAATGCCTCGCCTATTACACTGAGGTGTACCTGCAGGTACGCCACCTACCTCCCACACACCTTCTCCCACTTCCTTTTTCCTTACATGTAATTTCACCACCACACCCTTTTACACCTTGGCTCGACACACTTTCCCCGCGTTCTCCCCCTTTTCCAACAACCTCATCGTTGCCACCTCATTGTTAATACTTCCCACACACACTTCATGCTCAAATCGCAACAATACTTTTAGTTACAACCTTTCCTGCAGAGCTGCCATACGACAAAACCACTCCAAGGGCTGCCAACCCAAAACCTTCCAGCCAAACACGCCGCGCAATAAACGCCAATAAACACGCAAACGAGAGGCATTCGTGAAGGCACTAGATATGATACCCATTACAACACTTTGTCGCGAGAAAGTGAAACCTGTTTCTGCGAGAAAAAAATGATCCACTTGACATGGCCACCGTGCGCAACATTTATGAATGTTTTTAAGGACAATTAAGTGATTTTTTGGAGATTTCGTCCGTTTTTCTGTATTCTAGATCAAATATCACGGGGCCGGGGCAATCATGTTACCAATACGTTTCGTTTTTCTCATATTGACAGCGTACTCTAATCCTCTCGATCACTACGTTAAGCAATCGATCTCAGATCGATTTGACCGGATCAGCTCGGTATGGTAAACGCAACGGGCTAGTGGGATCGAACCTACAAACGGGTCGACTCGGTCCGCTTGCTCAGCCAGTTACAGCGGGCCTGTGGCGATCCTCGTTATTCTTTTGGTTGCCATTGGGAGACAAAATATAATCGTTATTACTCAAAGTGTGCGTTGCAACCAGTTGTTATAGGAGTGCGGTAATACCGAGTGAAGTGACGTTAGTGATATCGTATAACCTCGCAATTTTACCTTCAATTGGGCAATTTTGTTCACTCGGAATGCGACCGAAAATCTATAACTCTGCACGTTTACACAATGAGTCAATCGTGCTTCAACTGATAGATTCAATTACTCGCTATCGATATTTTCAGTCCGTGTTGGTAAACCAGGTGAACTGAGTCGGCTCGCTTGGCATTTTCAGATCGGTCAGAGTTCAGATCGATCTGAGATCGATTGGTAAACGTAGTGTACATGGTTGGCGGCACATTTTAATGGCTCGAATATTCTCCTGTACGAATGTACCTTATGTTTCCTTCCGCTCTCTTAATTTATGGCTAAGAGACAAACAGGACACTGCACCAGTGCGCAAAAAAAAAGACTCGACACTGAATCGAAAAACGCTAAGAGTGCCCTTCAGGCGTAGACAACCTCTCAAGTAAACATAGAGATAAAGATTAAAGACAAATTCTGTTGAGATTTGAGTACGAATTACAAACGTCGAATGTGGGAGGATTCCGTGAGGGGAAGAAGAATCCCACTTTGTAGTATCACGACTGCAGAGGGGAACTTCCAACGCAAATACCGTCGGTGACTCTCTCCCCAAAGGACGAGACCTCTCGAGCACTGCACCGTGAAACCCCCAGAGGGATCCACGAAATGCAAACACGGATCCACGAGGAGGAGACACGAGAACACGCAAATACGACGACATATCTTTCCAAAGGAGGGAGAGCTCTGAAGGAGTATTTGCCCAAGGTATCTCCCCATGAAGTCACCTGTAAGATGTCGAGCTCCAGGAGTTCATCAACAATTAATTTGGCAAATTTTCCAAGTTGAGATACGAGAGATATTTTTCTCAGCAAACTTAATTACTAGAGTAGCAAAAATAATAGCGTGACAGTCTAAGGTATATATTCATCAACAAGCATGGACAAGATAAATTTCGGCATCTGGAACAATTCCTCTCTACATTGCGAATTATCTCAGAGATGTTTATCGCCAGTTTATGAGCGCACATGATGGCTGTTCAAAAATATAATGGGACCCTTTTATTGCGCGGTATCGGATACATACAGTGACATCTGGTTGGTAGCGCTTCATTCTGCACTTCCTCCCGAGTAGCCATGATTTACCTAGTATACACTAGGTAAAACATAGTATACACTAGTATACAAACCTAGTATACACTAGGTAAAACATTCATACCTAGTCTATACTAGGTAAAACATTCATAACTTATTCAGTTCAAGACGATCCTTGACCAGGAAAGCCTTCTATGCCAACTGATAGCAGTACCGCTCAGAAATCGAGCATCTGTTGCGCATCAACCGTCGTCAGGCTGTCAGAGAACTTGATAGACAATTTTGAAATCTTGAATGGGTCATATCATGAAATTTTCACGCAAAAATAGAACTAGCATAGGATTGCAGAAAAGTTTGTTCCTTGTTTGACAGCAGCCGAGCAGAACGGCCTTTATCGACCGCGACAACACATCTGCCACTCATCCCTAGAAAATTCTTGAGTTTTGCACACAAAAAAATCGAATGACTGTCCTGTCTCCGCTTCCCTACTCACCTGACCTTCCTGCGTATGACTATTCTTTAACTCTCTTGGTTACCTTCAGCGCTTCAAAGAAGTCGTTTTGACACCATTTACTTCATTAAAATGATTTCGACACGGGGAAGGAAGGTGATACCCAGAGAAGCACTCCGAGACTGTAAAATTAATTGGGAATAACACTGGAAAAATTGTACCTTTAGATTAGGAGAGTAGTTAGAAGGATTCCAGGACCAATAAGTTGTAAGTATTCTGAAATGATATTGTTACAAAACTTCCCGTTATTTTTAGCTTACCTCGTACAATACATTGTGCGGTAAACACATAAGCAAACCCTACAGAGTTAAACAAAGTTACCTATTCCTCGGTCAGGCAAGCGTACAAGGTAAAAGAAAACTAAAGACATGACGTAAAAATAGAATGGTACAACATTCCCAATATATTTTAATTTTCATTTTTTGTATATGTATACATAATGTCTTAACAATCGCACACTTCCAAAGTAATATCAAATTTTTCGTAAAGATAAACTTTGGTTTCCAAAGAATTTTATTAAAGATTTGCTAATACACAACGTTTTAGGCTGGTTTTTTTAGAGGCTACATTATCAACGTTTTTAAGTTCATCAGGCAGACTATATAATAGACTGATCGCTTTGACTTATCTACTTTTACCACTTTAACGGTGCACTCAACGACTCAACTATTCGCGCTCCAGCCACCTTAATGTCCTCCCAGGAAAATCGGGCCTCGGGTCTACCTTCAAATGGAGATGCAATTTGGGCACCTACCCAATGGGCTCCGGGGACACCCCCAGTAGTCCAGGGACCGCTGCCATCTAATTCAAGGCAATTTCGCAGCTCGTTCTTATCATTGGTTGCACTCCTGCTACAGCTCCGGCCGCATGCGACCCGGAGGGCCTGTTAAGCCATTACGTTCTCCGCTTCCTCGCCGTACGCCACCCCATTTCCCGTGGTTGTGCACAGTTTCCCTAATGACGTAAGTACGTGTCGGCGTAATCAACCTACATGCCTTCCCACAACTTGGGCGTAGCAGGCGTCAACTTTACGCGACCCTCAACAAAAATTACAGCCAATGAGTGAAAAATTAAGCTGTTATTAATATTATAAACTGTATAAGAAGAGTAGAAGAGAGAAGGACCACATGGAATACCATACAAAAAAAGGAACCAGATGGAGTGGACACACCTTTAGACACAATGGGTTTGTGGAGAACATAATTGAAGGTAAAATAGAGGGAAAAGTCCCCAGGGGAAAGACCCAGGAATAAGTTCATGGACCAAGTAAAGAGGAAAGAATAGTATAGTACATATACATAGGAAGAGGAACCAGGAAGTAAGCGAACTAGCATTAGATAGGGAAGGTTGGAGGGCTGCAGTCAACCAATCTCAGGATTGAACGACCAATGGAATGAATTTTATACAAAAGTCACGATTATCGCATTATGATACGCGATTTGCAACAAGGGTTATTTTTTACGCAATTTTTTTTACGGGGACAGTTAGTTTCAACGCATGAGGTGCCATTCAGTAAACATTATACCCTATGGAATGGTATAACTAGATACATCACCGGGTAAATTTCCACTGAAGTTGAATTTTCACATAGATGAAGCAGGGTCAAGAAGAATTCGTGCATAAATGCGAACACTCACCATATTTTTCAGGACATTTTTGAGAAGTAACTTACATTCCTCACTATTATGTTGATAGAACAATAGCATTCCTCTATCCATTATGTTATTCATGTTTTATTATCGTGCTTCTTACCTCCTGTTTTCCCAAAATTATACCCTTATATATAGATATAAGGACCTTGGGGTTATGGGTTTACCCAAGATCCTTATACCCAGATGACAAAGCGTGCTTTTCCAATGTTATCTGCCATCTAGAGTCAAATTTTTGGCGAGGCTCAAATTCTGCATGCAAATGAAAGGGTGACATAGGGACAAAGATCCACTATATTTCCCAAAATAATTTAGATAATGCCATGAAACTTTTTTAGTACAGGACAATACTAAGCGACTTAAGGATTCGTTTGGACTTCCAGCCTGACGCCTCCCGTTCGACTTCGGATAGTATTAAACATTGCTTCCGACTCCATAATTCAAATATGGCCATGGGCACAAAGATCTACGTATATTTCCCTGAAAAATCTAGGCTGTCCTATGAGACTTTTTTCGTAGATAGAAAATACTAAGCGACTTAAGGATTCCTTTCGATTTCCGGACTGATGTCTCCCGTTCGACTGCAGGAAAGTGGTAAATAATGCTTACTACTCCATAATTAAAACATTTTCATATGCACAAAGATCCAGGTATATTTCCCTGAATTACTTAGGTAATGCCATGAACATTTTTAAGTTAACAGACAATACTAAGCGGATTATGGATTAGTTTGAATCTCTGACCTGACGCCTCCCGTTCGACTCCAGGAAAGTTTTAAACACATCTTCCGACTCCATAATTAAAACATGGTCATAGGCACAAAGATACAAGGACAATGGGTTTATCCGGCGACGCCAGCGCTGACCAGTGCAAGTCGGCGGCGTTTGGCATTACGAGTAACAGCCGGGAGAACGCGTATCCCCACAGCGATTTTAACCCTTTGGAGACGCAGAAACTCCGGTACGTTTGCACATGCGTCAGCAGTGTAAAGGGGGCCTCGTAGCAGCCAGGGAGACGAGTCTGGTGATAACACCCAACTTACCACCCCCTGCTCCCTACTCCCATGCCCTCCATAAGGGTCACGTGTGACCCCAAGGGCACAGAGCCCAGAGTCGGCAGGATAACCGCAGGAGCCATTTCGGAGATCAATTCCCGCAATTCCATCAGGGCGGCTGAGAGATGGCCAACGCGCTAGCCCCATGGGAATTACAGCACGGTAGGAAAACGCGTTTTGGGAAGCATGGCGCCTCAAAGAATATCTACATTCCGCAAAATTTAGACCACGAAGGAAATTTCTTAAGGTAATTTGAGCGAGATAGTTCCCTAGTCATAATGGACACCATATTCGAATGATACGTTTAAATTTCAACAGCTTTGGGAAGCATGAAATAAATATTGCTTCATTAATGGTGCAATAATATACTTTCACATGACTCAAATTCTAATAAATCACACAAAAATCTCTCTACGAGTCTTTAATTTGACTAATTTTTTTCGCGCGGCACGTTAAAACCCCTTCACAGCAATCAAACCACCTTTACTTTTTTTCCTTCTGAAACACAATTTTTCAGTGAAAATGGTGTTTTTAATATTTTTTTGCTACTTCCCCATTTCTTCCCCCATAACGCAATTAACACCCACGAAACTTCGAGTCCAATTTTCGAGAAAAATGGATTGTAAAGTTGACACTTCGTTGTTCAGTTCACATAGAGGGCACGTGTAGTGATGGAAAAATGTCGGTCAAAATCGATTTTTCGAACAATAGATTTTTAATCGAAATGAAAAGCTCGACTTTTCAACAAAAACCGAAATTTGAACCAAAAGATCGATTAATCGAAAAAATTGACGGTTCTTTCTTGAAAAAAATACAGTTGGTACAAAAACATGTTTATTATTCATTCGAAAAACGCTCATAATACATATTGGAATAGTATAAAAAATCTCTAAAAATCTACTTAGAATACATTCTTGAATTATTAGTAGTAAAAATTTACAAATGCACGCACATTAAAGTTTGGGCATCACCGCTTGGAACCATTCGGCTTCACTAAAATTTTTGAAGAAAGATCAACTTGTCGGCCCCGGTGGCGGCGGGGTAAAGTCCTCGCCTGCCAACCCGAGGGTCGCGGGTTCGAGTCCCGCCTGGGTAAAAATAATTTCTGCCCAGGACATGGGTGTTTGTGTCTCGTACGTTGTTACTGTTATTCACCCGACGTAAACTGGCCTATTGTGCTGTATTCGGGATAGTAAAGATAAATAAATAAATAAACTGATTGAGATGCTTTCTTGATGATCTAGGGCGTGCCTTTCCAATTTTATCGGCCTTAGAGAAAAGTCTTTCACATGGGACGGATGACGTTATCATACTCAGCACTCTGATCGCGAAACGTTACGAGAGTAATCTGTATGGTATGCTGAGATCAAACGAAATGGTCAAGATCGAAGTTGAAAAATCGAGTTTGGATCGAAACTCGAAGATCATGGCTCGATCTCGATTTCCTCAATCTTTGACTATTGAAACTCGATTTTCGATTTTAATCGAAATCGATTTTTCCATCACTAGGCACGACTGTCTCTTCAAGTACTCAGAAAACTATCACCTAACCTCTGACGCCGTCTAATCCTCACTCTCCTTAACCAATCTTAATCACAATTTCCTTAAAACTGATCTTGAACTCATTAAAATCACTCTTGAGCTCGACCAGTGACTGCCCCGACCTCATTTCCCTCATAAATTTCAGAATACCCACCCGACACACCAGGACTCACTCATTGCTCACTCATACCCCTACTCCCAGGTTATCAATTACCAAGCGTTCCATTGTCTTACGCCTCTCTTCTGTTCTAATTTCCCTTCCTGAGGGCATCGACCCCTCCTTCATCGACTCATTGTATTCTCAAACAAAATTATTTTTTTAACCGTCTTCCAATGTTGGGGTAATTTTTGTTAACCTTCTCTCACGTTAAAATGTTTTGTGTCCCATCCCATCATGATGTATGTACCCTTAATTCTTCAAATAAATAAATAAAATGAATAAATTGACAATTATGACCTATAATGTTACATATATACAATAATATAATATAACATTTCACCTATATTTGAGTAATACCCAAAGAGCCGCCGCACTGGCATGTGGCAGTGGGAGTCAGGACATCAGCCGTGTGAAGGTGTTAAGCATAGTAAGCTTTTGGAACGCGCAATGATGAAACGTATCAAAGGGAGTACATTTAGTGGACCTCATTTTTCACTATGGTCACTTATTGTGCGCGGAAAGAACCAATTTTTACACCCATTTATTCGGCAGCGTATCTCTCGGAATCCATCCCTTCCGTTGGGCTTAGAAATGTAGTGAGGCGTCAAAATGATATCCCAGTGTCTCAATGAAACACATTTATTTGGAATTTCTGAAGCAAACTAAGCCTGAAGTGTAGTCCCCGGGTCTCTAGCGGCTCACAACCTAAAAACCCACTAATAGTTGTGTGACACTATCAACATTTTCGTATTTAGTGGATCTCAGTTTTTAATGTAATCACTGTTATTCATGAACCCAGCTCGCAGGACTAGGGAATTACGAAATAAGAAGCGATTTATTTAATGAATTCGTTCATTACAATCCATTATCACTCAGTTACAATTTCTAACAAAGGACTGTTAATTTAACATATCCATATTAGCCACAGCGGTCACTCAGACTGGACCCTTACCCAGCGGTCCGCCAATGAGAGAGCTTTATTTCTATTTAAATACATAACAATCACTTATAGTGCGCGGAAAGAACGAGATTTTGTATCAATCTGTTCGACAATGTATCTCTCTTATTTTGTCGCATCTGTCAGACCTAGAGATGTAGTGAGGCGTCATGATAATAATCTCTGCGTCGCTTCGAAACACACCAGGGGGGCGATTCTATTTCTCCATAACGCCATAGCGCCGCGATCATGCGGTAAAATGACGAGTAGCTCCGCGACAATGCAAATCTGTTTTTCGTATCTCACGCCATTTTAGACTGTGCAACGTTTATTTATTGTATTGTCGCAATGGTCGTAACGTCAGAAGAAACTGAAGCGCGCGCGATGCCTCGCTAGCGACAGCAAACGCTATTACATCACCGCGTTATGATAGCGTATGTAGAAACAGAATAGCACCCCTGATCTGAATGTCTCAAGCAACCCAAGCCTAGCATGCAGCCTCCGAGTCTCTAGGGGTCCCAGCTTAATCCCTGTAAAAGCTGAGAAACATTATATATTCGCGCGAGGGTGTTATTTACGAAGTACGCAGCTATCCTCCGCGCTTCGTAAATGGAACTATTTACAATGAAATAAGCTTTTGTAAAATGAACATAATCACTTACCACCTATGAAGTTGGAACAACGTCCTTTAAGGCCAATTTACATGGTGCATTTTATTGTACAAACGAATGTACAATTCCTTCACGAAGGAAATTGTACCATGTACAGCGGCAAATTGTATGCTTTTCTGAATGATTTAATGGGAAATACAACCTGCTCTAATTCCATTCAGTTTCTTGTAAATTATATGATACATTCATTTGTACAAAAATATGTACCGTGTAAAGCGGCCTTCAAAGTAAGCGAGTGAATTCTGGGCGTGGGATGAAAGGAAGTTCCCCTTCTGTTGCTACCATGGAGACAGGACGGATGGGAAGGCGCCGTGCGAGGGCGGTGGTGGCGCCAGGGTCGGAGGGAGAGGGTTAATAAGTCAGGGGAGGGTGAGAGGGGTCGGGGGAGGGAAAAGGGTAGGGAAGCGGCCACCCCATGGGGGGTCGATGAAGCCTTCCCCTCCGACGCCTCCCGATCGACCCCTCCCTTCCCTACACCACCCCCCCCTCCTTCCCTTCACCCACAGATAATCCCCACCGCCATTTCCCCGACCAAACCCAGGATCATCGCCGCCCTCCCGACAACTCACGCGGAACCGGGATCCTGTGAAGGTCCACGGACGCATTCTCGCATCAGTTTGAACTGCAACGATGCGTTCTGGGTAATCCAAACGACGTGAAATGCGTTTTAATCCCTTACTGCGTAGTGGGTCATATATGGCACGAACCAATTGTTCGAACCTATCACTAAAAGTCAGGTAATCTGCTCACATATAAATACCTCTATGCCATTCTGTGAGGGTATTTTATCAAAATATCAACTTTCATTGCAAAAACTTGGAAATTAAGGGTTTTATTAAATTTACAAGTCAGTAGCACCAATTTTATTGAGAATGGTGAATCCATACAAAGTTAAGATATAAATACGATGATTAATTTTTATATATGATGTCTCAAAAATTTTCTGGGAAAAATCTTATATTTATTTATTTTATGGGCAAAAAATTAGTCAACTTGGCAAAATATTTGTGATGATATCGTAATAAAGAGGAATGTGCCATATTTGACCCACCATGCGGTTACTAGTACGAGTGGTAGGCAACAGAGGGATGCATGCTCCATTGGAAGTTTTTCTGTTTATCAAGAGAGGAGAGAATCCCTACAGAGAGAGAAAATAATACATCTACATGCCACCCTGCCAGTCGCCGATTGGGCGTGTGGCAGGCCACCACTCGTGTAAAGATGTAACGCTTGGGCAGCTGAAATTGTGACGCGTATTACGGGAGTGTATTTAGTGGATCTCAGTTTTTATCTTGGAGGTTTATTGTGCGCGGAAAAAACGAGTTTTTGTACCCATCTTTTCGGCAGAGCATCTCTCTTATTTTATCGTTCCTGTCGGACGAAGTAATGTAGTGAGACGTCACGGTAATGTTCTCTGTATCGCTGTGAAAAATATCAATTCTCAATTTCCCAAGCAACCTAAGCCTAACGTGTAGCCTCCGAGTCTCTAGAGGCTCCCACCTTAATCCCTCTAAAAGTTGTGAGACGCTATATTCACGCTCGCAGCAGTTTTTAACCAAACGCACTCCTTTCCTTTGTCTTTTATCAATTTTTTGGGTTACATCTTTATGACCAGGGTCCCAAATGTTCGCGGCGTATTCGAGGTGTGACCTAACCAGAGCGAAGTAACATCTCTCTTCTACGTTTTCGTCCGAGGACCTTCCGTTTTATACATTTAACAAAACGTATTATAGTTTTTTATAGTTTTTCACCGGGAATGCGGATAATTATCAATTTTAATAATCAAACAGTTAATTTCCAGAGAATGCATGTGTACCTAAGAAGTAAATGCACGCTTGTTTCTAGTAAGTTATCGATGGAAAACACAGTAAAATTGCAAAATTAGTGCGTTAGCCCGCAAGCGCTATAGGAAAATGAGGGTCAACAAAGACGGCGGACTGGCTTCAACTTCTACCATTGGCCACCGTAGCAAGTGCCCTCTCCATATCCTCTATGTTCGGAAACGAATAAAAAGCTAGCGCGCTGCGGTTTTTCAGAAGTGAGTTGAGAACATGAAAGCGGTTGGAAAGCGCCAACTACCAGTGTTCACGAGGACAGCTAATGATTGTTTTTACAAATAAACTTAATTGTGTGAAATTCACAGTGGAAAATCATTCGCCTGGACTGGGAATCGAACCCAGATCCCTTGATTTCGCCCCGAGAGCTCGAACCAATTAATTGACCAATTAATTCACTTAATTTTATTTAAAAAATTCTTAACTTCCATTAAAAAAGGATCAGCATCTTAGCATTACGTTTTGAATTACGATAGTTTACGCGCAGCCGCCATGATGGCATTTCCAACGTTCGCATATTTCTTTACGTTTGCCACCCCTGCACTCGGAACCACTCAACAATGAGAGGGTTCTTTCCGAGTTCCCGCGCATTTTCCCCCTTGGTCCAATTCTTTACCCTCCTAACCACACGGACCGAGGAATGTCGTTTGAATTATCGTTCCGGGGTCACGCCGAGAAAAAATTAATACGAGTTTAATGACCGACATAATTCCTCAGGAACAAAAAAAACAGGGATTATTTGTATTCGCGGAGCACCGCAAGGGTGATAAAAATAATAAATAAAAAACACTCGAATTAAAAAATCTTACGAAACAACGTACAAAAAAAATCAACGCCTAAGCCATTCAAATAAGGTTTGAGTACCAGCAGAGCCTGGGAATGAAAGATTTTTTTTTTAGTTAGGATATTTGCAAAAAAAAAGTATGGCCTTTGCATAGATAAATAGGAGAGGGTAGATGGCGTCCAGGCCTGCGAAAGTATAGCCTATTTTCGTGACTAGCAATCCCGCTAACATGGCTACCGCGCGCAATTTTTGCGTTAACTTTCATGAATAATGCAGTCCCTTTTGGGTAATTACATTCATTTTGCATTCTTAAATAATCACATTTCAGGGGCAATTTCGAAAAAAAAATCTAATTATTTGGAGCATGAAACTACTCAATGGATCCATTATACATGGCCAATAGCGTATTTCAGTACGTATTCAATATTCGGTGCTATTGAATCGCACAGCTCCATAGATTCTCTTTTTTTTAATCTATAGGCTTTCTCTAAACCGTTAAATTTTGCACTATGACGCATTTATATGAGTGTAACAATCAGAACAAGAAAGTTTTTTATCTTTCGGCAATAAAGTTGATTTTTTGGTGCATGAAACTGCAGAACTCATCCATACAATATGGCCGATAGCGAATGTTGCATTTTGATGCATTCTATATTCCGCAATTCTATTGTGTGCATGGCTCCCTAAAATTCCCACCCTTTAAAATATATGCTTTCTCTACAACGTCAAAATTTGCACTATGACACGTTTATACAATATCATAAAACTCAAAAACGAGCAAGTTTTAAAAGCATTTTTTATTCACGAAAATTAAACACATTCAATAAAAGAGGCAGGAAAAAATTGCGAGATTACCACGCAGAAACGTGAAATAAACCCGACTGCGACAATCTTTTCTTGAACTCATAGCTCAAGTTTCTTCCAACACCAAAATATTCTCATCCCAGAAATAGTTGCGTTATTTCGTCTTCCGGAACTTCCGAGAAAAATAACGCGGAGCCAATAAGGTGACAGAGTGCCAGATCCTTCCGCGAACTTTAAAGGTGAAGCCAGCGGCGAAATTAAAGGGAACGGAAAGCAAGCACAGAAACAAGTGACACGCCACATCTTCCGCGCGATCACGCCATAATTTACATCCAGTTAGCTACAAAAATGGTCGAATGAAATTATTAAGCGATACAATTGAATCTAATATATTGACTGATAAATTACAGGAACATTAGTAGCCACATTGAAAAGAATACTTTGTACTTTCCAAAACTATTTAATTTGTACGACACGATTCACATCTTTACTGCGTCGTCAAGTACAACTGTTTGCATTGTGTTTATTTATTGATTGTTGGGATAGTAACGTGATGTGGCGGGGGAGCGTCGAGAAAGACTAAAGACTGGGACACAATCAACGTGTACGTGTAACGTTTGCCGTTAACGGGAATACGCGAAAAGATGGCTGACGCGAGGGTATAGCGAACGGACACAATCAACGTGTACGGGGAGTACGTGTACGCGAGAGATGGGCAACTTCCATCTCTTCCCGTGTCCCGTACACGGAAAACCAATCAGAATAGTCCTGAGAATCCGGGATTGGGAGCCATCTGTCGGAAGATACATCCAACTGTTGAAGATTGCTCTTGGCGAAGACAACTTATTTACTTCCACACTTGTTTATACCTGATCTCTTAGCTGCGCCTGCGTTAGTCAATTGTTACTCCGGGCCGCGTTAACGTCGATTGTGTCCGCTGACTTGCGTTCCCCGTCTCCCGTTGTCCCGTTAGCGTCTCGCGTCACACGTACACGTTGATTGTGTCCCTGCCTTAACTCTAAAGAGATAGAGGCAGGGGAACATAGATCAAGGCCTTATGAGGTGGGAAAGATCATTATTCAACAAAGAAATTTTGTTGGAAAGGAGTGGGGATGAGTACGAAAAAAGAGGCTCATTACAAAGGTTCCTCAACAATCGAATAATTTCAATTTGTTCCAAACCCTCCATCTTTACACCTTTCGGCAGGATATGTACAATTTCTGGGTTAATATCACTTACGTGATTATTTTCGAGCAGATACTTGGCAAATTGTGCGGCGGAATCCATGTTTGTAAAAAATTCTGGCGAGTTCTTTGATGCGCGTCATGAAATTTACTACCAGTTTGACATGTTAAAGATAAATTACAGCCATTGTTTTTCATTTCGTGAGTGCCAGACTTGAATAATCTATCCCGTCAGTCTTTTTCGTAAGCTAAAAGCTTCGAAATTCATACGAAGTAACGTCAAGTATTAATTACAGGAATATTAAAGAAATATATAGCATATAAAATTGACTTACGTGTTAACATTGTGCAGAAGATGAACTTTCATGCCTATGCAGATGACGTGGCAATGTTGATAGGAAAAATAAGAAATTAAAGACATGGGAAAAAAACACCAAAGAAAATCGGACAGCGGGGGTCAACAACACACAAACAAAACTAACCTATCGCGAAACCAACAATGATGGAAATTAGACTCAGCGTTCGCGATTAAGTTTTTGAAAAAAAAATTGCATTGATTCAATATCTCGGAATTATAGTTCCCACTTTTGGGATTCCTCGCATCTGGATTTTTAAGAAACGCAAAACTTTATTCCCTTAAGCCAGAGAACTCATTTCAGTTTCTACAACACGTAGTTGTCACCATGTTTAATGTCCACGTTTATGCTTAAGCTTTAACTTATGGTCCGACCTCCTCCTTTATTCCGATCCTAACTTCTTCTTTTATCTTCCTCTCCAACCGTGTCCCTTTCCTTTTATTCCCCGGTCATCACCTTCTTTCCGATTTACCGATGGGTGTGCGTGGGTGTGCGTGAGACTCACCCGAATTCTCTCGCGGGCACCTAGGTGGATTTTCGAAAGGGGTGTAAAAATCGTCGCTTCCAGGCAAACAGCGGCGGCGCCGCTTGGCGTTAAAAAGGTCGGCCGGTTGGTCTTGGGGGGGGGGAGTAGGATGGGAGGCGGATTTCCCCAAAAGCGTTTCCCTGGCAACAATGAGAGAGGGAGACCTTTCCCTTGATCCGGAAAATGGAGGAGAATAAAGGCATCGTAAAAGAGGTCCCAAGGAACGAACGGATCGATCGATCTCGAGATTGCTGCTGCCCTTGAGTGTATGAATGGCGGGCGCTCGCTCGAATTTGAACGCACCGCGGAAGATTTTAGTTGAAGGGAATGCGTCCATATTTCAACAACAATCGCTTGTTCATGCGTGATTTTAATGGAGACTTTATTTTTACGGACGTTCAACATTCTTTTTGGAGCCATATTATTGCGGTAGAAACTATCACAGGCATATGACAAAGGAATTACACTGCAGAACAGATACATTTAGAATGTCATTTTTTCCACGCACAGTAAGGGACCACAAGAGTTGCGATAGATTGGTTCTGTGATATTTTGACCCTCAAAGGTAAACTAGGTTTTGAACCGGTGATAAATGTTTTCACATCATTATTAAAAACTAGTCCCGCTTGAAACGTCCGGCATGATTTAGTGCATGACCTTCGGCATCTTATGGTACTATTTATCAGTCGAATTAATAACACTAACCAGTAGTTGTATCTTAAATAGAGTAATGAATGGTGACATGTTCGTCTACATAACCGAGCTTATGGTTTGACCGCGCATTGTTTTCCTGACTGCTACTTGGTCAGCATCCAGCAGCCGGATGTGATGTTTGATTGCAAAGAGATGAGTTATTCCCTCCTGACATATAAGTATTAAAGGCTACAGTAATGAGCGTTAAAATTGTTGATAATATAATTGAACGTGTACGTCCGCATATTTGAGAATGGCAGCAGTTGTTTAAATTATGGGAAGCGTTGTATCACTGCAAATGCACCTGGCCGGTATTATTATTGAAAAGTCGTCAGAACGTTCATTTGTTTATACCATTGTCGAGGAGTCGGCAGGGGAGTTTCGGGGTAAAGCGACGCGTACAGACAATGCCATGAATTCCGGCCGTATGCGTGTCGAATACGACACACTTAAATTGACTGAAAGGGTTGAATTAATAGTGAAATAGGTCGTGTTATTCGTGCAGCCTGAATATACGTATATCAAGCGAGCTCTCTTTTAATCAATTTCTCTCCCTGCGATGCACGAGGAATGGACGTGGTTTGATAAACGCGTTCGCCCAGCTGCCTCGTATATTTCCTCCGAGAGCGCATGCATATCGCGATAGGAGTCGTAATGCAGTGTAAACAATATTATTGATCACCTCCTCCTCCCACTCCAGTGCACGCCCCCCCCCCAATCATTGATTTCTCTCCTTTGGCTCGTGCGAGAGCGAGCGAGTGAGTGAGTAGGTTATGAAACGTTCGCTCCCACCCCCCCCTCTCCCTCATCCCTATCCTCTCTGCAATAAATATTCAGTATATTTTTTCTATGTCTAAATCCAAATCAGTCGCTGTTTTAAGATCCACTAGAAATGAACCCTGCTACCTCTTACGCCCTATACCTCGCACAAATACTTACCTTAAATCTTTTCTCATCTCCTGTTCTAATCTCTGGAATTACTTACCATTATCTATTTTTAAAATTCTTCCTCTCTACATATTTTTCAGGAAAAACTTTATTTATAAATGTATTGAGCGTATGTGTCTACAACGCTCAAGCGCAACGCTCAAACGCAACGCTCAAACGCAACGCTCAACGCAACAAAAATTTGTATCCTATTATAGAAATGTATGTTCAACATAATGATCTGAGAAAGTATTGTTGTTTCTTATCTCTCTCTGATAGAAATTATATATTCAATTTTGCATGAAGTGTTAATTATCTGTGGCCGCGAAAATTTTGTTGTTCATAACCGTGAGATGTAGGTCACGTATATTCTTTTGTTCTTTTTTCGTTAAAGCAGAATTTTATATGTATTTTCTTTTTTGATCGTATAGGGAAACCTAGAGTATAATACAACTTATTCTATTCTCTCTCTCTCTCTCTCTCTCTTCCCATGTATCTGCTATCTCTCACACACACCCTATCTCCATACTGAGAGCCCCTTGGTTAGACCATGAATACACAGATTATGGATTCAAATGTTTGGCGCCACTGTAAGTAGACTTTGCTGTTTCCCCATGGTTTCCGCAAAATGGTTTGTACGGCCGGTTGCAAGAACGTTTAGTTATGGAGTCAACAGTTGTGAGATCCATTAAGTTATGAAACTCAAACAAATATTCGGTTTGCAAGGAACACATCTATCAGTTTCATTACTTATCAACCAACAATTAATTTCTACCAATTTTTAATCTAATCTTCCTTCGCTGCATGTTATTTTAGCGACTTATCCTATATTTAATTGCTAATGCACATAATATTTTTTCAGCGATAATAAACGAACAGCTATTCGTCGCAAAACAACTATTTTTCCGAGTAATTAAATCTAGAGGCAGTTCATCGCGCTTCCACCATCTTGACTACTTATGGAGCTCATAACTTCATGCCATAAGTTATGATGCCATTTGTTAAACCAATAAATTCACTGAATGCTTCTACAACGCTCATAGAATGGTTGCAATAGCTTATGAGTCAAATAACTCTGCGGCATACATGAGTGTCGGTCCTGGAACTCGCCAGGAGTAACAAAAACTTTGCAACTTGCGAAGTTTATTGTAGAATGTACTAACTACCTATTTCGGCTGCTGCGCCATCATCAGGTACGCTGAGGTATATCCGTTTTCAGCAAATATATCTTAGTGCGCTTTGTAAAGGATGTTGAGTCCAAAGTGGGCTAAAGTGAGTTATCATCTTCGGGAGGTTAGAAAAAAAAGGCACAGAGTTCTTTGTACCATCCAGTAACTCTTGACTAGAAAAACTAGAAAAATGACATGTTACTGGATGGAGCGGTGAACTCTTTATCATCAACTCTTCATTTTTCTAACACGTCTGATATGTACGTGTCTCCGAACCATGCAAAAGCTCTTCGACCGATATGATGGCTCAAAAACGCTGTAATAATGTAGACAATAAATTTATCCGCACGGTTTTACCAGTTACATTAAATCAGTGAATAAAAAAAATAGTTCGGGATCGGGTTGATGTGGTGGCTGGAGTACCGACTAACTACACGGGCGGCCAGGGTTCAAATTCCTGCAGAGGAGGATATTTTTCAGAAGAAACCCGATCCCTACTAGGGTGTATTGCGGAGGGCATTCCAAGCACAGTACTTCGTCTGTCGGATGAGAGGTTAAACAGTGTTCCCTTTGGTGCCTTCCGTTCAGAGCAGGTTAATGCTGACGCCGGATTTTTCTCCACCTTCCCTCCCTTACCTGTCCACTATGGCGCAAATGACCTTAGATGTCGGCCGCCTCCCCAAACATCCAATCCAATCCAAGATAACAAATTGATTTTTTTCTCTCACAACGTCACGATTCCATTCCAAGTTCCTTCGCCTACCACCACGCATTTCAACTTATTCATCTGATAAAGACTCAAATGATGACACTACAATGCTCTGATAAATTGCTCCTCACGGCGTTGAAAACTTTACCATCATCTACAGACCCGGATAATGACGCTACGACGATGAAATGATGCCAAAATATTTTTGAGGAACTAACGCATTGATTGTGAATAAGATTCCTCTAACACCTACGTAAAAAAGTCGATTTTTATTCCCTTTTTGTTCGTAATTGGATGCAATCAGAGGTTCCGAACCTATTCACAAATTCTGATTCACGTAGAAGTATTTCATTATCACCGCCATCGAAAACTTCGAGAAAACTCATAGCTACATTGAATCAGATGGCGTGATTATGAATGAATTATGTCATCCATTGATAAAAAGAGTATCTTCAGGACAGATAAAGCTACGGCCGACTACAAACAGGAGTGTCTTCGATATACGAACTCACGTGGACGCTCGTCATAGTGAGAAACGTCGAGTTTGTTTTCCGAAGATAAACTTATCAACGCGGTTTCAGTGAGATAAGAATGAAAATCCAAATTGTTTAGATTCGGCAGTTACCTAACGCCGCATTGACAGATCAAGTTTAACTAAAGTGAACGTGGATTTAGCTTAGTACCCGTCAAAACGAGGAGTAGTTTGAGATTAAAAGTTATCGCTACGCTCCGCCGCTAGTTTAAACTTTCTTCACACCATGATAGCATGACGTTTAACATTCTCCGGAAACTTAGTCTACTGGAAGTCTTGTCTACTGAGAGTCTACTGGAACTGACGCCAGTCAGCACCAAAAAGACGACGTGAATAGGTCATGGTTTTAAACTAAATACCGCAAGAACATTTTAAGACCAGCCTGAGGCCTGGTCTAACACGTTTTCACTCTAACCGAGGGGATTTATTCGGCGTTTTAGCTAACAAACTTTTTCAACATATCCAAGTTAAAATCACCAAAATATTACTACTGTAAAGTCAAACACATTTTTATGAGTTTCGACCAGTAGGTGTATAAAAACGGAGAAAACTGACGGTATTTAAACCTG